>CAUYRT010015673.1:0-130301 GCA_963574885.1 Lepilemur ruficaudatus | reverse complement strand
GAATGGGCCCCACTTGTACTCGCCATCAAACTGGTATTGACTGATTAACACTATGGTGCTCAAATGGTGGGAGTGATCACTAGGGAATTGGGGGGTGGGGGTAAACCCACGTCTGAGCGACGTGGTGGGCACTGTGGAGGGATGGGACATGCTTGAAAGGTAGTTGGGGAGTGGAATTAGGGGTCTCGATAGGGGAAAGGAATTCCTCTAAAACTGATTCATGTGATTAACTGTACACCTCGGTAAATTCACTGAAAATCATCTAATTGTACGCTTAAAATGGAGTAAAGGCATGATATGTAAAGTATACTTCAATAAAGAAAAAAAAAAGAAAATGTGGTATAGATATACCATGGAGTACTACTCAGCTATAAAAAGGAATGAAATAATGTCTCTTGCAGCAGCTTGGATGGAATTGGAGACCATTATCCTAAGTGAAGTATCTCAGGAACGGAAAACCAAACACCACATGTATTCTCTAATAATTGGGAGCTAAACGATGGGCACGCATGGGCACAAAGAGATATAAGAGATGCTGGAAATCAAGAAGCGGGAGGTTGGAAGGGGGATGGTAGAAGGGGGATGAGGGGTAAAAACTTACCTGTCAGGTAGAATGAACACTATTCTGGTGATGGGCACACTAAAAGCCCTGACTTAAGCCTTATACAAGGTATCCATGTAACAGAAACATTTGTACCCCCTTAATATTTTGAAATAATAATAAAAGAAAGAAGAAAACTGCATCTCCATCCTTTCCTCTGGAGGCAACCCCAGATACTAGCTCATAGGGTTCTACAAGACTGAAGGGACATAATACATGGAAAGCAGTTATCTGAGGGCCTGGCACTTAGTACATTATCTCTTCCCATTAAGAATGGTACAGAAAAACAAATACAGCAGATCTCACTTACATGAGGAATCTAAAAAAGTCAAACTCATGGAAGCAGAGAGCAGAAATGATTATTACCAGGAGCTGAAGGGCAGGGGTTGGGGACTCTGGGGAGATGTTGGGCAAAAGACATGAAATTTTGGTTAGATAGAAGAAATGGGTTCAAGAGATCTATTGTACATCATGGTGATTATAGTAAATAACAATGTAGTATATACTTCAAAATTACTAAAAGAGTAGATTTTAAGTGTTCTTGCCACAAAAAAATAAGTATTTGAGATAATACATATGTTAACTTGCTTGACTTTTGCCACTTCACATCATGTTGTATACCATAAATACTACAATTTTTATTTATCAATTAAAGCAAATTTTAAATATTTTAAAAAAGAAACCAACTTAACATCAAAAAAGAAAGAAAGAAAGAAGTGTGTTGGTGAATGTTTAGTTGTCCAACCAAAAAAAGAAAAAAAAAAGATAAAAAGAAAAATCTTGACTTGTGGCATTTGTGAATTTTTATGGTATATATACCCCCATTATACCTGATTTCAAGCTACCAACATAATGTCACTGAATGTGGAGTTTGTGAGAGATGAGCAGTAGCACCATTATGTAACATTTCTACCATGACATACAGCAGATGTAAATAACCTAAAGCATAGATAATTGTAAAATGATTAGTAAATGATGAGTTTTGAGTATTTTTTGCCTTTATTTTAAACTATACTTTAAGCAATGTAGGGATCTGGAAAAGAGAAAAAAATAATATACATATATAAACACACACATACACATTTAATTGTATGTTTATATAATTTAATTTTTAATAATGGCTGTGTTTAGTACCTAGATTGCAAAATTCTTGTAAATTTATTATTAATCAGCTCTCAGGAGGACAAGCCAGCTGCAGCACACTACTGCTTCCCAGCCTCCTCTAACCTCCCCTGGCAGGACTCTTGAGGAGTCCTCAAGGACTTTGTCCTCTCTTAACAGTTACCAATGCTGGAGGGCAACATTCTTATCTCACCCTTGAGAGCAGTACTCGCTTTCTAGTCAGCCTCAGTAAATTGTTTAACACTAGGAGAAAGCCCTGGTCTTGGCTCAGTACTCTTATGCCTGGCCTGTCATTCTGGAGACTTCCTTTTTCTGTACTCTAGAAGCTGTTCCCAACTTTTGATTTCTATGCTAAGTTAGAATATTCAACACCGGCTTGTGACTAGAATAACAGAAAGCCATACAATTATTTCTCATGTACTAGGACTCACTGTTATGCTGGATTGATAGCTGGAGATGCTTTTTTTTTTTTATTTCAAATTGGAGATGCTTTTTAATAGTTTAAAGTCCTCAAATCATTCACTGACTCTGTAAGACAAACAGACTCTAAGATGGCCCCATTGACCTTCTTCTCATGGTATTCATGTCTTTGTGTAATTCACTCCTTTTAAGGGTAGATGGGATCTGTGTCTTGCTTCTAACTAATAGAACATGGCAAAGGTGATGGGTTGCCACTTTCATGATTACATTACATGAGATTGCAAATTCTATCTTGCTTGAATCCTTTGCTGGCTTTGATAAAGCAAGCTGCCATTTGGGGAGATCCGTATGGCAAGACACCCAGTGGCCTCCAGCTGATGAGGAACTGAAGCCCTCAGTCCAACAGTCCAAGGACCTGAATCCTGCCAACAGCCTCGTGAACTTACAAGGGGACTCTTCCCCAGTCAAGCCATCAGATGAGACTCAGCCGTAGATAATTCCTTGCTTGTAGCCTTATGAGAGATCCTGAAACACAGGGCACAGCTAAGCCATGCCCAGATTCCTAACCCATAGAAACTGTGAGATAATAAATCTGTTTTGTTTTAAGCCACTAAATTTGTTGTAATTCATTGTATGGCAATAGAAAGCCAAGGACGGCAGGGAGGGCGTGTGCGGGGACACGCATGCGCTGGCAACACGCGGAGGGACGAGGCAGAGCCGCAGAGCCACACTGCGCCTTGTGCGGCCTGCCTAGCAGTCCGCTGCCGCCGTGGGAGTGCAGGGGGAGACCATCTCCCTAGCGGACAGGAGCATTTTCCCGAAGCATGGCCAGACCTGCGTGTTGCACTACATCGGGAGGCTTGAAGATAGAAATTTGATTCCTCTGGGACGGAAACAAGCCCTTTTAGTTTATTCTAGGCAAGCAGGAGGTGCTCCAAGGCTGGGAAGAAGGGGTTGCCCAGATGAGCGTGGGTCGGAGAGCCAAACCGTCTGTGTCTCCAGACTGTGTGTACGGTGCCACTGGGCACCCAGGCATCACGCCACTCTTGTGTTCCACGTGGAGCTTCTGAAACTGGAATGATAGGCATGGCCTCCTCCCTTAGTTCCCTGTTCTTGATCTGCCATGGAGGGATCAGGTGCCTCAGTGTGCACGTGCATCCGTACCGAGTGTTTCCTGATGTTCCACCACACTCTGTATAAACATCTGCCCCGACTGAATGCGTTTTATCGCTCGGCTTTGCTCCTGACACCTCCACTTCCCCTGCCCCTTTCTCCTCGTGTATGTGTTTACCTAAACTACATGCCATAAGCCTTAAGCTACTCACTTTATTTTGTTTTCATTTTGAGGTGAAGATTCAGTTTCAGTGTTTTGGATCTAGGTTTCCAATTAAGTATATGGCCAAGTATTAACAGCACAAGTTATAGGTTAACTTTACAATAGGAAATTGGTGTTTGGGTGGGGGTGGGTGTGGTGGGTTGCAAGAATCTTTATTTTTGGATGAAATTTTTTTTATTATATATTAAACATTCTTGCTGCTGTGCTGCAAAGCCATAGTAGATTTGAGGCACTATTGAAATAGGGCTGAATTACTCTCCAGGTTGAGAGATGTCCTTGGGTTAAATTAAAAGCCCCACCCAAAACTGAAGTGGGGAGGGGAGAGCCTTTGCCTCCACCAGCCCCATCTTATCCTCCCCTTGAACTCTCTGCCTTTTGAGAGCCTATCATTTTCACTGTGACATCGGGCCAGCAGGGACCTCTGAAAGCTTCTTCATGGCCTGGCTTATTATTTTTCCATCCTGTCATTTTTTTCTAATGGAGTTTCAGGAATTTTGTAATCTCCTAACTTTCCAGGCTCCAACGCTTCCTAAATTTTAAGAACTTTAATCGAAAGTCTACATTGAAGGTGCTGTGTGTACACTTAACACCCAATGAAAGCCCAGCCATCATGACAAATACTTGAATGTTCTCTTAAGTACATGATGCTGGTCATCGCTGCTTCAGCATCTCTTGTTTTCTGATGCTTGGCTCCCTCTGCTGATCGCAAAGTTTCCTGACTTTTCCTCCTGCAACTCCTTCTCACCCCTCCTCTGTCCTACACAGTGATTTGGTGAGAGAAATTGTTGGTGCTCCTCGCCGCCCCCCACATATGAGTTTCAAGTTTTATTATTGCAATAAAAGTGCTTTATACTGGGAAGGGAGGGAGGGAGGGAGGGAGAACCAATACAGTGGCACTCAGAGGTGGGTGGTGATAGGCCCAGAGGGGTAGTTCTAAAAGTTAAAGGCACTTAATCATTCTAGGTGCTTGATTAAATGCAAGTTTCTGGGCCCCACTCCCAGGGATTCTGATTTAGTGGTTCTTATGTGAGGCCCCACAATCTGCCTCTTTAGCCAGAACCTCTGTGATTGTGAGACAGGTAGCCAGCCCTCTTATTATATCTTAAGAAAAATTCACGTAATTACAATGGTATTTGGAATCGGACAGTTTGTAAACAGATATTCCTAAAAGCCAAGAATCACTTTTGGGGCCTTTCTATATAAGAGGGTAAGATTCATTAGTCATGATTTTAGTAAGACCTAATAAAGATCCTGTGCCCAAAGTACATGCCATCCAACTGCAGTAGCACAAAATGATCTACAAAAAAGCTTCCATGATCAACTTCCTTTGGGAAACACTTCATGTTCTATTCCTCTTTTAGACAGTTATGGTGCATGTTGGCTCCAAGAGCGCTGTAGCAAGAAACCCTTTTTAAAATGTTTTTACCCAATATTTTCCAAACTTATTTGATCATAGAAGTTGTGAAAACTATGCAGTGATAGCATTTGTAGATAGATTCATATGTTGCCTAAGAGCTTATTAAAAGTGCTCAGCCACCACAGGGATGCAAACGTTTACCACATCAGATTAAATTTCCCTAGATGTTTTCCAGTCTTGCATATTTCCATTGCCAAATTTGAGGAGACAGTATATACTTCCTCTCCTTGGTGTATACTAGTCTTCCCTGGGAGACAACGGTCTGGTCAGGAACGAGACTGTGCTGTGGGGTGGTTGGATGATGTCACCGCTCTGACTGGGATCGAAGGGGCGAGAGCCGCCCTGGACTCCTCACTGGTTTCGTGGAGCTTGTGAGGCTGAACTTCTTCTGGCGGCCTTCCTTCCTTCCTTTCTCTTCTGCAGGGGCAATAAACCTTACATGCTCCTCTCCCTTGAAAATCTTAACCTTCAGTAACATTTTTTATCAGACCCGCCTTTTCTGTCCTGTGAAGGAGGTATTCATTCCACCTTACGTAACTTCCTCATCATGGTTTTCCAAGGCTCTTTGGGCTTTGTGGGGGTAACTAATTTTATGATCCCCATGATGAAAGCAGCTTTGCCACCAGGGTAGCAAGTGAACAATCTAAAAGGAGGAATAATTTTAATAAATGACATGTGCATGTGTGTGTATGTGTGTAGGGAGGGTGATATAGTGATTAAGAGTAGGGACTCTGCAGGTAGACTGCCTGGGTTCAAATCCCAGCCCTGCCACTAACCAGCTTCATGACCTCACCTGTAAAATGGGAATAATAACAATGGTACCTGCTCCACAGGGTTGCGGTGAGGATGAATTCAGATTATCCAAGTAAAATGCTTGGCACAATGCTGAGCCGTATCTGAGAGTGGGAGTGCCCCTGTGTGAGCTCACCATTGCTCCCAGCATGCAGTCCGCACTCAGCCTGCACACCTGCACAGACCACAGAACGTCCGCACGCCTGCCATCACCAATGCCGCCCTCCACGAACGGTGGTGAAAATGGGATGGGAGACTACACGTCAAGTACCAAGCACAGTGCTTGGCACAAAGTAGAACCTCAGTAAATAAATTTGGGGCCTTTATTTCCCCTAAAATACCATCCTAATTCCCTGTAAAGCACTTAGCACACCCACCTCCTCTGTTCCTGGTCCTTCTTAACAAGGTAATATCAGGAATCTATAAGTAGCACACACAAAAAAATCACTTGTTGTCCCTTCTTTTTTGCAATGGGAGAGGAGGCTAAGTACCTCCTGTCACATTTCTCTATCCAAGTCACAGAGAAGCCCTTTGGCAGTCATTTAGAAGAAAAAGTGCAAATTCCAATTAAATATCATGAGGCCAAAGGCAGCACACTCTTCCTTCCGAACGCAGATGATATGGCATTAACCAGCTTACGGCTCTTAGTGACTTTCTGGACTTGTGATTTTTAATTTCTTTTATTGCAAAAGTATAAGTTCATGGGATTTTGTCCAGAGAATGCCCTGCTAGTGCTTAATACCAAAGCTACATCTTACATTATCTGCCTCAGGGAACTCATGCTAAGGTTGGAAATGTGCTACACATAGTTCCTGGAAGTGTGAAATGGGCTTGCCTTTTGAATAAATTTTCTTTAACTTCCATACTTCAGTAGTTGCTGAATCTAATGATTTAATATAAAAAAAATTCACCCCCTACCTGCTCATCTCTTGATGAATGCTGCCGCCTTCTCTCTTCTGTAGTTGAATTGTTTTGTGAACAAAACCCTAGGAATGGGAAGGTAAAAGACACTCATTTCATCACAGAATATTTATTTTGCCCAGCCTTAAAATATAGGCCTGCATTACATCCTAACGTATTAAAGATCTCCCGAAGGAACCAGGATCCGGAGAATATTTATCGTCTGCATAACTTCCAGTGACCTCAAAGGAAGCTACAAAAGTCAGGCGAATTGAACAGATGCTGCTTTTAACATGTAATGTGATTACTGTTCATTTCCACATATATATATTAATAATCTTATACATTAACAATCTTACAGTCACACATTGCTCTAGCCTTTCTGTTGCATATTTCTAACTGTTCATGGACTTGCGTATTTTACACTATGGCTGAAGAATTAATGCCAGTTAATTTCTTTAGTGGAGAAGAAAAATTAGCAAAAATTAACTATCATAGTTCTCAAATTTTGATCTTGAATACACAGCATAGGAAAAGAAATACATTATGAGCTCAGATGGACTGATTATAGAAATACTAATGCAACCACAGTAACAAATGACCAGGAGAGAAACTGAAGACTGAATCCCTAAACCACATGGCTTGTGTCCATAGAGAGGGAGACAATCTGAAAGTGCGCCCAGGGCCAAACGGGTGAAGATATTGACTCCCACGGTTAAGAGTGTAGTCTCTGGAGCAAACCTGTGTGGTGGTAAATCTCACTCCATTACTTTCTTGCTTGTGACTTCAGACAAATTAGTTAGTAACCTTGACTAGTTATTGATGGGGATAAACATAGATGATCAACTTTATGGGGTTGCCATGAGCATTACCTGAGATTATCCATGTAAAACACTTAGTGTGTGCTTAGTTTATAGTAAGTACTCAATAGCGCTTAGGTGATACACAAGCTTTTGATGTTAATATCACCAATATTATCATTAATATGTTTTTAATTAATCTTTCCCTGACATTCATTAGGCACCTATCTGCCATGTGAATTCATTCACCCAGCAAATGTTTATTGAGCATCTACTATGTGCCACTGTGTTATAGGTGCTTGGGATATGTCAATAAACAAAATAAATAGACATTCCTGTTGTTGTGACATTTATATTCTAGTGGAAGAAGACAGATAATAAACCTAATAAAGAAATAAATTATATAAGTGCTATGGAAAAAAGCAAAGCAAAGCAAAGAAAGAGGGGTCGTGAGTTCTAGTGGGCAGGTGTGATCACAGAGGCCTCACTGAGAAGGCAACATTTTTGAAGGGGAAAAGTTGCTGGATGTGTGACTACCTGGAAGAAAAGTCTCCAAGACAGAGAGCAGCCAGCGTGCATGCCCAGCATGTTTGGGGCCAGCCCCGAGGCCAGCGTGGCTGAAGGAAGGGAAAATGGGCAAGAGCAGAGGGAGCCGAGGCGTTTGGTCTGAGTGAAGCGTGGTATAGAAGGGTTGCGAGCGTAAGACAGGCTATGTTCTCATCCAGGCAGGGGTGGGCAGCCCAGGTCCTCGTGCTCCAGCCAATGTTAACTTCTCCCGCTAGACTTCATCCTGACTAAACCTCCTGTGCATCTCAACCGGGGTTTTGCCTTCACACAGATTCACGTGGGCTGAACATCTCTGTTGTACATTTATGTGATTATACTTCTGATTAAGACAGCCCTAAGTGAGATAATCAGCCTTTAGATAAATAAACAAGTCACAGTTCAAAAACTTCCTAAATGCTGCTGCCTCATAGGGGTATCAGCTGGCTGCATTTTTTAGCAATACCGAATACATACATTGTAGGGATGTACATGCACAGTCATATTGTTTCTGAGTTAATAAACATAGGAATATGTTGATACCCATTCTCCTCCATGTTCTATATATTTCTTACAACTGCTTGGACTCATCCTTTGCTGATTCGATAATATGAGGTCAAATCTTAATTGTATGATATGATTTCCTCTGGAGCAGATATTCGGCTTAATTCAGTATGCAGTAATACAGTTATAAACAAAATCAATGTTTAATTAGATTGAATTTGACTTCCTCATTTACTTTTTAATCTATGAAATGCTGGAAATGTTTGCCTGATTTTTGTCTTCATGAAAACTTAGATGATGAGTGCTGCGTTAAAACAATGAGAAGTTTTAGTTAAAATAACATGTTCTGCTAAAATCTATTAAACAACGAAAGAGAAGTAAAACCATAAAAAACATATAATTGTTATAAATGACACTGCCGTTGCTTTTCAATGACATTTATCATTTTGGGCAATGTAGCAAATAAGTACTTGGAAGCAGAGTTGAAGCTTAAGTAGGATAATTAAAATACTGGACAGAATTAATGATTATCTTAATTTCTATAGAGGAAGTGAGAGTAATTATGAGACTAATTTTCGTGGTTGGGTAGAGGCTTCTGGTTTGTTTGAATTTATTGTCTTCTAAAAGTGCTGTCCATTTATCATCATTAATATGGTGTCAGTTACCAGAAAAAAATATAAGAATATAGTAGATATTCAATGTGTGGGGGATAGATTTGAAAATTAATACAGTGGTTTTCTCAATGGCCTTTCCAGACACGGTGTAACAGGGCTGCAATCTGAAATGCCTTCAGGGCAGAGGCAAGAAATGCAAATGAGCGAGACATCCCAGTGTTAGAGAAAGGGTGACCGACAGACAATAAGAAGGGGTGGGGAGAGGTAAATTGAGCAGAACGTGTCCCATCTCAAGGGGCCAGCCCCTTCTCAGCCAATTCCTGCCCCATGAAAACAAAAGCCTGGTATCGCCAAATCTGATTTTGTAAGAAAAGCCAACATTTCTGATTTTTATGTGTCAAATTTCTCAATTTTTAAATGGTAGCTAGTTTTGTAAAAAGTCTATCTGAGACAGCACTGTGTAAGTTCAACAAAACATGCCTGCAAGACAAATTAAGTCCAGAGTCTACTTCTGCATCACATTTTGTTGTATATTTCACACAGAACTGAGAAGCAACTTACATTTGTGATTTCTAGAAGCCTCATTCCCCACGACCCTGTGTCTAGAAATTGCCTTGTCATCTCATTTTATCTGATAAAATAGCTTTTATCAAATACAATATTCTCTTACTGCTATTAGCAATAGTGGCCACTATTAGCATCATATGTAACTATTATAGTAACTGTGAATATACTATTAATACAGCAATATACAGAATTTACATATACCCCTATTTTTTTCAGATGTTACCTTATTTTATTCTCCTAAAATCATTATAAGTTATATACAAACAAATCTATGAGCCCAGTTAGAAATTCAGAAGTCTGGGATATGGCACAATTAAATAAACTACGCAAGGTGACGCGTGTAAGATGGTGGCAGACTAGGGATGATTAAAACTTAGGTTCAGTTACTCAGATTAAAGAGCTTTCTGTGATCTATTTTTATTATCTATATGCCAGATTATCACCAAATTTAATATTGAATCTTACTGCAAGAAAAGTGTACCACAGTAATCTGTTGAGAAGCTAACCTGTATGCTTGATGCCCTCCTGGAAAATTCTGTGATCGGGTATAGGAACTCCTGCTAAAATGCAAATACGTCCATGTGTTTTCAAATGAATTTTGAATTAGTTTTTGTAGAATTAACATTTTTCCTTTTCTTTACCTGTTCTAGGACCCACTGCAAGATGAAGAATTTATTTGTCACAGAAATAAATCAAGCATTACAAAAAGACAGACTAGATAATGGTTATATTCTTTTATTTGTGACATTTGAATTCCTCAGCTCACATAGAACTGATTCCATAAATATCCTTTAGTTTTACTTTGCTTTTCTAATTGTGTTAGTCTGTTTTTCTTATCGTCAAGCCCTTAATTCAATCACAAATAGAACTAAAAATATAGTAAACATTTTTTTCTGAAGTATGTAAAAAAGATAAGGAAAACTTTGAAATCAGAACACTAGAAGATAGTAAAACAGCTTAATTGTTTGATTAGAAATGAACCCTTCTCTCTGTAAGTCATACAAATCCTTATATAGTCATTAAAACTTCTTACCCAGAATTAATACTTGCCCAGAGGGAAACATCTGTTATAAAAGCTTTTTGTTGATGTATTTTTTAAAGCCAGAAAACAATCATTATTTCCACACTTTGTTTGGCTAATCCTAGGAGAGAATCACCAATTTCTTCAAGGACCAAAATGATCAGAGCAAGAATAACAACAGTATTATCCAAACGATACCTCCAACTCCCTTTGTGCTTTCTTCGTGCACGTTTCTTGAAGACATGGCCATACTTTCCCTACAATATTACTTCTCTCACAGTGTGATACCCACTGAGTGTGGAGGGTACGTATGGTCAGGGACCACAGAAAGTGACGTGCTTCCATCACTAACCAGAATGACAGATTGGCATAAATCAGTTAAATAAAGGAACTGTCATGTTTTGCTAATTAAAGAGATGGGCTTGAAAAAAAATCCAAAACAGTGTAATCTAATGAGGGATATTAAAGGTAAGAAGAAAGAAAAGTCAGGAATGTAAACCAAAATGCCTGACTATAATATAGGTGAGAATTTTGTGTGGGCAATTACAAAAGAAAACCTACCAATGTATCAAAAGCAAGTCCAGGTTTAGCAAAGACACAAAATAGTTTGGAGAAGGCATGCAATAATTTCTCATCACGTTCACTGTTGGTCATGTCCATAACACAGAGCGGCATGGGGACCTCTGGGAAGGTTTCAAGTTGAAGTGCAGAAATGGTCAACAATAGAGCAACAAGACTTTCCAGAGAATGCTGCCCCGGGAGAACTCTCAGGGAAAGAAGGGCGAAGGACAACTTGCAAGTCTTCAAATATTTGACGGATATGCAAACAAAGCTCTCATTCACTGCAATTTTACTTACCCTACATAGTCCTTGGACCTTTCTAAAAGTGGGACACTAGAAAAGATGTGCTGAAACTCAAAGACTCAAGCTGAATGGAAGGATTTCAGATGCGGAAGTGTTCAGTGGGTTATACCAAAGGACGCTGTAGAATTCCTATGCCTGAAGATCTGTGGGAGGAGAATAGATCTTTCACCTCCAATGTTACTCACATGGTTTTGGGGGTAGAAGGAATGGATTAAGAAGTCTCTCAAAGTTTCTTCCACTTGTTCTGGCTCTGAGACTTTGGGCCCTTAGACATGAGAAACACCCAGGGAAAAGAAAATTAACAACCTAAGAAGCAGAAAATGACTCTAGATCAGTATACCTCAATCTATTTTTTTTTCATTATGTTTGCCCTATGGAGCCTTTTTAAGACATTTTATTCCTAATCATCTTCCCCCTCCCCCCGCACCATCCCCAAGAAATTTTAATACCACATAAATACTTCATATTTGTTTATGTCCTGTGGTCCTTTGGAGGGCCATAACCCATCGCAATATCACACACACACACACAATTGGCAATCATCCTCAACAAGAACACAGGCTCTCTGCAGATAAACCATGGGTTTGATGACAAGTCTCCAAGGATGGGAGAAAAAAAAGTTATGCATATTTCAACTCTGGCTCCAGGATGTACAAATTCTCATTAGCTGGCATACTCAAATCCTGCTTGCACAGGGAACATTCCTGTTTCCCCTGCCTTGTTAAATGGAAAGGTATGAATTCTTTGTTACTGCTCTAACATCTAACTATAACAGTTATCTTTTAGGTATCTTTGTTCTGAAAATATTAAGAAATGAATGTATATGTGCACAGCCTCACACGCTATAAAATGTGTGCATATGGAATTTCAGAGCTTAATGAATTATGGAACTTGATAATGACTGGATCAGGCAGACAACACCCGAGCCCACTGATCACTCTTAACGTCAAAAGAGACAATGAGACACTGTGCTTCCTGATGTGATGCAATAGGAAGGAAACATCGCATATGCAGTATTCTTGCCCCCCCCAAAAGTTTAACCTGAATCTAATAATTAGGAAACAATCAGAAAAAAAATCTAGATTGTGAGATATTCCACAAACTGGCCTTCAACTCTTTAACAATGTTGGTATCATGAAAGACACACTACACACACAACCCCACCGCACACATATCCCACACCACATACATCGTCCTCCACACCACACCACACACACACACACACACACACACACACACACACACACGGAGAACTCATCTATTAAAGGAAACAAAAGATAATGACAACTAAATGAAATGTGTTTCTTGATTGAATCTTGGATTTTTTAAAAGAATTAGCTGTAAAAAATATTTTTGGGACAACTGGAGACTGTTGAATATGAATCATGTATTAGATATACACAGTATCAGTGTTCAGTTTTGTGAGTGCAGTATTGCAGATTTATAGGACAATGTTCTTATTAATAGGAGGAACATGATGAAGTATTTTGCATTGTCATGATGTCTCCAACTTATTTTCAAATGGTTCAACAAAAAGAATGTTTATTTACAGTGAGAAAGAAAGTATAAGCTGGGTGCAGTGGGTTGCACCTGTAGCCCTAGCTACTCTGAAGGCTGAGGCAGGAGGATTGCTTGAGCCCAGAAGTTTGAGGTCAGCCTGGGCAACATAGCAAGACTCAGTCTATAAAAAAAGAGAAAATGCTGCAAAATGTTAATAATTGATACATTCAGGGATATAAGGGTACTTATTGTAGTCTTTCAACTTTGAAACTTCCACCTGAAATTTCCCAAAACTAAAAAAAAAATGGAAAAAGAAGAGCGGGATAGGCTAGGAGGAAGTAGCAGGGTTGTCATTCTCTGAGCCAGAGGTCTGAAGCTCCATTTACAATAGAGATGCAGGTAAAATGTAGTCAAGGCCAAGGAGATTAAAAATTGCCTATAAGGATTTTCTTTAGAATTTGCCAAACAAAGTTCTGTGGGAATAGGAACACCTTGTAATTAAAAAATAAGAACAGTTTGCCAGAATTTACCCCAGAAGAGTTGATTAGTGCAGTTATTAATAACAATATAACCAGAAGGAAATTGTTCCAAGATGTTTAAAGAAATTTGGATTTTTAAACTGAGTGGAAATTTAATATGCACAAATAGTTAATAGAAAATAACCTTGAATTAATAACAAAGGTCTTCAGATTCCAGCTTCCTGTGTAAGTATTATTGAAATGCAGGAACATATTTAAGTTTTTAATGCAAAAATCCTATGGTGCTCCATGGTGCAGAGCTACAGAGTTTCTTGCAGGGCTGGGGCTCCACGCTGTCCTCTCTCTGTCCCACCGTTCTGCATGCTCATGTGGTAACTACATATCACACAGGTTAGGAATTAGGGGCTTTTGTATCTCTGTTCTCTGGATCCTTAGGATAGTCAGATAATCTTTCAGCCAAAAATGATGCTGAGGAAAATCTTTGTCTATCTTGTACTCTCAAAGTCACTTAAGGAAGCAAAAAAAAAAAAAAAAAATGTTTATTGTTGACCAGAGCACAAAGACATGGAGAGGTAGCAGCATTTGGAATCCATGAGACGACAACCTTTATGAGACACGAAGCAAGGATCGCCGGCCTGGCTAGGTCAACATAGAATGCCACCATATACACAGTCAGTGCTTTCTTAGTTTGGACAAAGATTTCATGATTCTAGGCTTTTGTGACAGCAACAAATGGCTTTAACACATCAAGTATAATAAAACAAAATCAGAGTTGTTCAGTTAATCTTTAATCGTTATTACATTAAAATGTACTAATACATTCTTACCTACTTCCCTCCACCAACTGATATTTTGCTAAATTCAAATGGTCACTGGAAGTGTTATGACCCCCTAGTCACAGGCTGTAAGAACCACCACAGTTTTGTGAATGAATCAGAGAAGGCAACATTTCATCAACTAAAACTCATTTAGGTTTCAAAAGGCAGGATGTGGTACAGAATGCATTCTCCTGACTGTCTTTTGCAATAGATAAATTGGAAAGGATGGAAGAAGGAAGTTAGCTCCAGCTCCACTGTTACCTTGGCAACCGTGGCACAATCACAGGGGCAGAAATTAATTCTGTGGCATAATACAACAAGACAGAGGCAGGGGAGTGTGGAGGAGGAAGAAAACATCTGCTGGGTTTAGAGGCTCAGGAAGGCCAGTTGGGAAGGTTACAAGTCAATGGGCTGCGTGTTAAATCTACATGCACCAAATAACCAGATGCACTTCAATTATTTCACTGAAATGTTAATATCATGTAGAGACAGCCACGACTCCCTGACCTTTCATAAAGAACAAACACTGAACTAATCTGGCTCAGGGTTCCTGCTGATCATTCTTAGTCATTTATAACTTCCTTTTATTTCTCTCTTTGGGAAAGAGGAAAGAGTATCTTCAACCGAAGAGACAAGGAATGATGGTGATTATAAAAAATACATTCTGATCAGGCGAACTGGTGACTTGTTAGCGTTATGCTAGCGACCAGTCTCTTCCCTGTAGCTAGAACACGAAGACCCTGTTTGGGGCAGAGACAAGCCACCTCATGGAGGGGTCCCTGATAAAACTTATTCTTGGGGAAATTGTATGGATGCTGCTGGGGGGTGGGACAGGTAATGGGGAGGGGCGGCTTTTGGATCTCTCAGAGCTCCACAGCCCTGCACAGTGTCAAACCATAGGATCAGAGTGGGAGCTTTCAGAGACCTGAAAAGGTGGCTTGTTGCAGAAAAACTTGCTGGGCATCCAGAGTTGCAAAATTCACTTGGTACTTAGAAAACCAATTACAGAAAAGTTGGCCAGCTGACAAGACAGGTAAGTGGGAAAGTACAAATAAGCATCTCAGTCTCAAAACCTGAATTCCAGTAAAGCTTAGGCGGCAGGTCACAGGCAGAACTGTGACGTGCATGGAAGTGCAGAGGCTTCCTCCTGACGATTCCCGAGCCAGAGGCATCAAGGGGCTGGTCCTTCTTTCACGGTGTGGTCTGCCTGGTCCACAGGTCTAGGCTAGCAGCACTCAGAGGGTTAAGAGCACACAAAGTGAGTGGGGAGTGTCCCTCAGGAGTTACAGCTTGCCTCCACCCCTGCTGCGCCATTTCAGCCAGGGAGGTCTACCCCTGCCCACACAGGGCTCCAGGAGGAAACAGCTTTCCTTTCTTCCAAAGGGCAAGGTGGAGCATCAGTGACACATCCTGCTCGTCATCTCTTTCTGGAAAGCAAGGGGAGAAGGATGGTTAGGAGAAACTACAAGCAGAGCAACGACTGATGAAGGTGTCTGAAAATACTCCTGGAACCTCTGGAGTCTTTAAACAAAACATTTTGCAAGCATGGCTCATGAATAAGGCTCAGCATGAGGATGTGTTCCATTTGGTCTACAGGGTTTTTTTGTTTTTGTTTTTTTTGTTTTACATTAAGGCATTATTTAAAAATTTGACTACCTTGCCAAAATCCAGGTTGTTTTCTTTCTCTGAAAAACTGCAAGATCTGGAGCCACTGAGCAGATGGAGTTGAAGAATGGCTGTCCTCTTCAGCAAGAGAATATGCTCTCCAGTTTGCCCCAGGCCCCACCGCTCCCAGTTGTCTCCCCAACAGGAGCCAAGTATCTCCTATCAACTAATACATGAATTAGATTTGGATTTCTGTTTTTCGTAGAGTAGAGAACAACTTCTGAGTTTCAATCAAAAACAGGAAAACGAAGGGTAATTTAAGCAGGTCTAAGTCAAGAAAAGTAGGAGGGAGGACATTTCTTAACAGAAATGAAGAACATACCAAAGTACTGACTGGCTCTGGTGGGTACAGTCAAAGTACTGACATGCATCACCTGCCTGGCTCTGGTGGGTATTGACAAATCCCAAATGTGCCATCCTTTCTCTTCCTCTGGGACCCTGCACAGGCTGAGTCCCTTGCCCATGGCCTGCTCTTGCCACATACTGCCCCTTCCCTCTTCACTTAGCTAATTGCCATTCATCCTCCCAACTCAGACAAGATGACTGTCACCTGCCTGGGAGACATCCACACTCCTATTCCCTCCACCTGTGCACACCTTGAGTCTTATGTGTAATCTACTGGTTTGTACATCTGCGTGTGCATGGCTCTGGGCATGTCTGTGGGGGGGGGCCTACTAGACTGAGAGCTACTAACTGTTGGGAAATAGAAAGGCTCATTGAATCACTCCATGTGCTTTTATCGTTGTATCCCCCACCCTAGCACAGGGTAGTGGACCCTATTTCATAGCCAGTGATGGTCTGAGTGGCTGGCTGGTAATGAGCCCTGCTCCATTTAGCATTTTGGGAGGACAAGTTTAAGGTCATTTTAATTAGATGAATGAGCTGCTTCCAAGTTCTACCTGCTGCAGAGCTGATTGCAGCTGCTACATCTTTTGCATCCTGACCTGGATCACTCCCCGCTTGTAAAATAAAAAACATCTGAGTAAAAGGAGCTTGAGCAGGGGAGTGCCCAGGTGCGTAGAGAAGCTTTCTATTCAAAAACCATCCAAACGTGTTGGTTAAAGAGCTAACAATATACAGGGCAGAATTGAGGCACTTTTGCATCCCTATAATATTAAATACAGGCAATTACATCCAAATGCATATACTGAAAGATTAAATGGCCATTAACTTCCGCTTACTACTCATACTATGTACTAGATGCCTGGGAGATGAGGCTGCTGTTCTCAAGGAGCCACAACCTACTGGGGAGAAAGAGATTGGATCACAAGGTAAAATACGATGACATAAACACAAATATTCACAGGAGGCTTGGAAGAACTAACTCACCTACATCTCAATTCCACTTCTGCTGCTCACTACCAAGCTGTGTGACCTCCCTGAGCCTTCAGTCTTAGCTGAAATGTCCCTTTTTTAGGGATGTGCTCTCTAACCTTCCAGTCTCTCTCCCACCCTTTCATAGCACCCTTCTTCACAGCTGGAACAGTCTATTGCTGGTTTCCTTCCTGCCTCCTGGATTCATCCCATATAAGATCCTGTAAGATCCAAGAGGGAAGCAGCTGTGTCCACGGTTAACTGCTGCATCCCAGTGCCTGGCAATTGGTGTTCAATAAATGTTTGTTTAATCAAGGAATGGATAGTCCCTCCGTCTCTCCATCTGTAAAATGGAGAGGATGATACTTACCTGAGAAGGTTAACGGGAAGGTTAAAAGTATCACCACAGCATGGACTCAATACACAGCAAATAATCCCTTTCCCAGCCTCTCCCTTCGGAAAGGTGTGCTTCAGAAGCACAAATCCGACAGCAGTCATTTCTTGCTGGGGGGAGGAGGCTTGGGAGGATTTCTCTGGTAATATACCCACTGAGCTGGTCTCCAAAATTTTAAAAAAGAGTCTGATCAGTGAAAGTGGAGAGGTGGGGGGAGCATTTGAGAACAGAGGTGGGGTTATAGCCAGAGGGAAGAGTGGTTGAGGTGGGGCCAGTGGGGGTGGGGGACAGGTAAATAAGTACCCAAACACCTGGTGTGAGGGATGGAAATAAATTGTGATGATCCTAAAATAAATTTTCTCTTCTGTTTTTTAAGCTTTCAATAATTCTATAATAATAATTCTATAATTATTTGCAATGGGTCAGTATTTTCAGAAAGAAAGGAACTAGCATTTGCTAAGTACCTATGAGGTGCCAGGTGCTTTGGGGTGGTTATGTCATGTGTAACTCTAAGAGAAGGAACTATGATCCCATTAGATAGATGAATAATCCTGGTCTCAGAGCAGAGCAATTTGCTCAAGGTAAATATGCAAACCACAGAGCCTAAATAGTAACAGTTGTTTCATAAACAGAGGTCTGCTGTTCGTCAGTCCTACTGTCCCCTGCTCTGCAGATATTATATTATGTGGAGTAAGATTTGCCATCTCCATTGTGCTGTTGAGGACACAGGCTCGGGGGAGCAGAGTACCTTATCAAAGCCATGCAGAAAGCGGTAGGCGTAGGATTTAAACCCAGGTCTGTCTGACTGCAAAGTCTAGTTCTTTCCACTGCACCATGCGACTGTGGCTTAAAGCCTCTAAGACTTTCGCATGAATATGCATTCGGATGATATGACTTATATATTGACATATTAATTATAGATGGTTGCAGTCATTCCTGAATTTTCTAAATGCCAAAGATTTTTTTCTTTAGTCAGACTGATGCCAATCTGAATTACAGTGTAATGGGTAAACACTGAAACAGTTATACCCCTGAGAGACTAGGAACACTGGAAATATAGAAGAGCTAAGAGCAAAACAAAACAAAACAAAAAAAAAAACCAGCAGGGGAATGGTTGCAGAGAGGATATGGGACTTATCCAAGGTCACTGAGTTAGTCGGTGAAGCCCTAGGACAGGTGTTTTCCTCACTTCACTGTATTACCTCAAAACGCTGGGGAAAAAACTGTTCGCTAGTCTGTCTCTTAAATTCATATAGGGAAAGAATGGTTGAAATAGCAGATCAGAAACTTGAGGAAGGACGTTTCAATTGGATCCGCCCTTCAAAGTCTCACAGCTGTATTCTAGCATTTCTACACTGGGTGGCAGCAGTGAGCTATCTAAGAAACAACTCGTTCCACAAGAAAAAACAAACGGCCAATACTAGGTTCCACAGCTTTCCTCACCAGAGCCCTCCCGCAGGCATCTAGCAGAGCCAAACACATTCCTTCTCCACGGGGAGAGTGGCCTAAACAACTTCTACCCAGGGTGCTCTTGAAGACGAATTTGCCAGTGCTGCAGTCATTGAATGCCCGATGTATTAAGGCAAGCAGCTGAAGAACTCCAAAAAAAAGGTGCTTTAAAAGGCTTCTGCAGAGGTGATGAGAATTTACTGAGAAATGTTCATCAAGACTGTGCTTGGCTTGTCTATGAAGTTCCTAAAAAGTCTTGGATTTTTAAATTTTTTTTTTATTTTTTTTTAAGAAATGGGTTTTTCCTATGTTACCCAGGCTAGATTTGAACTCCTGGGCTCAAACAATCCCACTGTGTCAGCCTCCTGAGTAGCTGGGACTACAGGTGCGTGCCACTGGGCTGGGCTAAAACTGTGATCTTAAGAATGGAGCAAAGCTGGGGGTCTTAGCTGTGGTCATTCCCATTTGCTTTAACATAAGGCAGTGATGGATTCTGTCAAGGCCCTGGTTCTCCACTGTCAGCAGAACAAATTCCATACTCTGCAGCCTGGTCAACAAAGCTGTCCCACCATCTCTGTTTACCTCCTGCTGAATCTCCACCCACCCACTGAACTAGACTTCTCCAGGTCTCCCACAAGCTGGTTTCTAGAGGTTTCTCACAGACAGTTTTCTTCTATAGGGTAAATGCTTTCCACTCTTCAATGCCTGGCAAATTTTGACATCCTTTAAGATCCAATTTTCAGCTCCCAGAAAGCATTATTAGCTCCCTTCTTGAATACCCCCATCTCTTTGCACCACCTGCATTATATTACTTTCTTCCAGCACTGGAATTCGCCATTTAATTTTTGCCTGAGTCTGAGAAGACCTTTACAACTTTGTTGCATATTAATGTATAATGATGAATATTGTGATCAAGTCACATAACAGTATATATACATATGGTTTGATCCAGTTGTTTTGGAAAAAAAATATAAACAAAATTTGGGTCCAACATGACGAGTTTATCTCTAGGAAGATGAAATTATGTATGTTTTCCATTTCTGATATTTTGTCCTTTGCATAGTATCTGAATTTTTAGATATTTTTGATATGCATGTAATTTTTCTAAGAAAACAAGCTCCAGTTATTTAAAAAGCAGCAAAAAGGGAAGTAGACTGAGACTCCAAATTGAAATCATGTTTAGTTTTAGAAATGAAGTTTAAATGATGTTTGCCTAGTTTTAGTGGGGGTAAATGAAATCAGCCTATCTTTGACATAAGATACTCAATTTTGTCTGATCTGAACACTTAACCAATTGAAAATGTTCTCCATATATTTGTTAGTCATTGCATGAAGTTTCTAATAGCCATAGAACAAATTTTGCTGAACACTAAGAGTCAAATCTTACCCTTATCAGTTTACCTACTTTTATAACTGGTAGTTAAGGGAGGGCAGGGAGTAAACGGTCCAGAGAAGTAAAGTTACTTATTCCAGGTCTCGCAAATACTTTCTGACCCCGCCAAGGCTACAAGGAAACCAACTCTGATTCTTAGTTTGCTACATGACACCATCACACATTTTAGTACCTAATTTTTATGTAGACTATATAAAGAAAAAAATTTGATGTTTATTAGGTGTCAGTCATCATGCTAACATAGCAATTTTAACGACTCTAGAATTTACAAAACAAGCTCCAAAAGCAGTGACATCATCACAGAATCACAGAGGACCATGAAAGCTGGACGGTACATGGGTATTACCTAGTGACTAAGTCCTAGTCCAACCCCTTCATTTCAGAGATGTGGCAACTCAGACCATTAGAGTGTAAGTGAGTTCCCTGCGGTGACACAACCAATCAGTGGCAGAACTAGGACTCCTGGCCCGTGGACTTTCTGACTTCATGTTGATTTGAAAGAGGCAGTTTGTATAAACAAGGATTTCTTAGAATGGGCTTGGCGTGCTGCAGGTAAAATCCTTGTCACTTTATGATGCTCCTTAGTCTGTATATACTCCGTTAATGGCTCTCCAGAGCTTTCAAATTAAGTCCCAGCTATAATGTACAATGCTCTTCTTGATCTGGGGACTGTTCTCAACCACTCAGCCTCACCGGCCATCCTGCCCAACACCCCTTGTCTCCCGTGGAATGCGCAGCAATTCCTATACACACACTTTCATTAGCTCTTCTCTTCCCCAACATCCTTCTCCCAACTCCACCGCCCTTTAACACCTGGATCAGCTGTCACTTCCTCAGGGACACCTTTTTCTATCCTCCCGCTCTGTTCCCAAGGAGTCTTAGGTGCTCCTCTTCCAGATTCCCTTGGTGCCCATGGGAACATGCCCATGTCACATTATTCTGTGACAGTTTATTACATTCCTGGTTCTGGCTCTAGGCTGCTCTTGAAGAAAGGAACCGTGTCTTGTTTTTGTTTGGACTCTGGCATTCAAGACCTGGTATATACTAGGTGCTTAAAAATATGTGTTAATTAGACTAAAGTCCAATGCAGAAGAACAATGATGAGGCCCATAGGCTCAAGTAAGACCAGAGGTGGAGGCAGACATGCACTGAGAACCTGCTAGGGAGGGGGCGCTGGGACTTCCTTGTGTACTTCTTCCTCACAGCTCTGTGAAGTAGACATTACTTTCTTCTAATTTACAAATGAGGAAAAAGAGGCTCAGAAAATTGAAGTAATTTCCCCAAGTTCACATAGCCAGTAAGTATAAGGCCTTGAATGCAGATTTAGTTGACTCAAAAACAAAAACAAGCTAACAAAAAACCATACTGTTTTCATTATTCCACTGGGGAGAGGAATAAAACAAAAGGAGTGAGGATTGTGTTTCTGTAGAATTTGAAAATATATTAGGAATAGAAGGGCCACCACAACAGCATTTTAAAATCCACATTTTCTTTCAATTCACCAACTTTCTGCTAATTCTGAGAGACAAAAAGGAGAAAAGGGGAGGAAGAAATATTGGAAATAAAACAATTAAGGAGGCCCAGCATGACGGTGCATGCCTATAATTCCAGCACTTTGGGAGGCCAAGGTGGGAGGGTCACTTGAGGCCAGGAGTCAGAGACCAGCCTGGGCAACATAGTGAGACCCCATCTCTACAGAAAACAATTGAAAAAATTAGCTGGATATGGTGGCACATGCCTGTAGTCCCAGCTACTCAGGAGGCTGAGACAGGAGATTTGTTTGAGCCTAGGAGCTTGAGGCTGCAGTGAGCTATGATCAGGCCACCACACTCTGGCCAGGGCAACAGAGAACCTGTCTCTTAACAACAACAACAAAAAAAATCAAGGAAGAAAAGGAGCATAAAGAGATGAAAGGAAGGTATGTATAGAAGGCTCAGCAGTGTGGTAAGGAGAATGAGAAGGACATTTAGTGCTGGAAACTTTGTAAAAATGAACTTTATGGAAACAGCCCCTCCCCCAATAGCCACCATTAAAAACCCAATGGCTTAAAACCAGGCAGCGAAAAATAGACAGTGTGATGTCAGATGGGACACTACAAGAGAAGTCAACTGCCTCTCACCTAACACAGCACGTACACATGCTCGCACACTTGAAGTAATGGAAATGGAACAGAAGGCAGGAGAGAGTCACCTCCTGGAGCCCCTTCTCCAAAAACGGAGCATCCTCAGCACATTTCAACAGTAATGTCAAAGGTGATATTGCTGAAAAGACACGAGAGAAAAACGGTGAGTCCACCAGAAAAGGCCGTCCAGGGTCTACCCTTTGTACGAAGCTCTTCCTTGCCCAGCATCGGCAGCGCAGCCTCAGCCCCAGGCGCCCGCCGTGCAGGAGCGTGGTGGTGCCAGGGGAGTGGCGTGAGCTGCAGCAGGAGGGCAGGCAGGGGCGGGGCGGGTGACACCGAAGCGCTGCCCCTGGGAAGAATTCCATTCCCCACAGCAAGGCTAGGCCCTCTGGGGATAGGGCCCAGGTCAGAAAGATGGGCTTTCTGTGTGGTTCCTTTCATGTCACAAATTCCATTTAGAGACTTAAAAGGCTCCGAACTGTATCCATATTGTCCATTTGTTTCTTCGTTACAATGTATTTTTTCCCCCTCCCAAAAGCGTGTGTGTGGATTGAAGATGCTGACTGTTTCTCTCATGGGTCTCCCAGTCCCTCCTTTGCTTCAGGCAGCTGCGCTGGGAGGTCTGTGCCAAGGTTTCACCCACCTCAACCAGCTCCCCAAGCCTCCTCAGCTCCTGCCAACACTCGCGTCTCTCAGGCCATGTTTCTATACTCAATGTCACACAGACATTTTGCTATTTCCTTATCTTCAGATCTAATCCACTTAGTGCAAAAGCAAGTCCCTTTAGACCCAGCAGTTTTCCTGGAGGAGTGACAAGGATGACAACACCAAGGAAAATCTGAGTTGGCATCAGCAGGGGATGCTGTGGCACTGAGCTAACCCTTGTGAGCCACCTTGGAACAATCTCTGACTGTAGGCAGGGACAGGATTCAGTGAGGGTTATTCTGGTGTCATGGCACTATGAGAAGCATGGTGACACTGGTGCCGAAAGAATCCCCAGAAAGGGTTGGTGCAGCTTTAGGGGCTGTAAAATCAAAAGAGGCAGTGGTATTGCACTAAGGCCTTTGGCATCAAAATCTAAATCAGCTGTACTCTCTGAATCATCCAGTTTGAAGGATTCAGAGTGCCCTGTGATACCAGACTGGCTCGTGGTCCTAGAGGTAATGGCCGTGTGATTCCACAGTGTAGCCAAAGTCCAGAAGCGCGGCTCCCTCTAATCCCTGCTGTCATCACCAGCCCTGGCTGGAAAGCTGCTATGAAGACCCAAGAGGCATAAAACTGGGTTCCACGCATCTCCATCCCCTACCAGACCAAGTCCCAGCAACTTCACGCAGCCTGCAAGTTCAGGATCCGCCTTCCTGCCACCTCCTCCGCAGCCTTGCACACAGCTTGCTTCCGCACGTTTCTGCGCCTTTGTGTGCTTATTGCTTCTGCATGGAGAGCCCGACTCCCTCCGTCTGCCCAAAACACTCCAGTTTACCCTTTTCCACCCTGCTTAGGTGTTGGTGAAGCTTACAAGCCACCTAGATGGGAGAAAGAGCAATTCCAGAAAGGGAACCGGATTCCAGGTGTGTGAAGAGAGAGAGGGGATCCTAGCAGGGCCCCAGAGCCGGCTCCTGAGAACGCGGCCGGCAGCTAGCTGTGGCTCAGTGCCGCTCTGCTTTGAAGGAGAGCGTCTCGCTTCAAGGGAGACTCAGGAAAAACATTAGCCTGCTTGTTGCAGGGAAATCCCCAGAAAAAGAGAGAAAAGGGGGAAAAAAGAAAAGAAAAACAAGCAAATACAAAACATCCTAAACAACTCTGTAGCCAGTTCCCTGTGGGAACGCTGGAACCATGAGGTGGAAACAGCAGCGGGGCAGCTCTCGCCTGGCCTCGGGCACAGGGAGGCGCCTGTGGAAGGAGCACAGCTGTCCAAACCAGGCTGGCTCCCCACTTCCTGTGGGGTTTCTCTTCTCACTTTCAGGAATCCAAATAGCCTCATGCATCAGAGGAAATGACGCTGGCCTGTTGCCAAATGCCTTGACAACTGCAGGGGAAGCCCCGCCCCCAACTCCGGTGGACAGGCAGGTGACCTGCAGTGGGGCCTCCCGGGGCTGCCTTTCGCTAAGGAACCCCCAGTTCCTTCCACGGTGCAGAGTGGGGCGAGTCCAGGGTCACTCGGGCTGCTTCCCTGCCCCGGTCCCAGCCGGTTTCTGTGATTCTGCGGGGGGCAGTGGTGTAGGGATCTCTGCGCACCCTCCGGGGAGAATCTTCCAGGCACACCCTCACCCTGGGCTCAGGGTGCTTTGCTCTTGCCTTCAGGGCCTTTGAGGCAAGGAGCAACCGGCTGCAGCAGCCGTCAAGCGGGTGGGGCTTCTTGGCTGGAAGCTTCTGTTCCGGGGAGGCAAACTGACCAGGGAAGAAAGAGCAGATTCCTTAGGCAAGGATTAGGCATGCGGCCCAAACATTTTTTTTAAAAACTATTTTTTGTAATGTTGTTGTATCTATAATAGGAACTAGGAGAAAGAATTCCAGTAGGAGAATGACACCAGCCGCCTTAAATTATTTTTGGAACTTGGCTTTATAAGTATAAATAACAGAATGAATGAATGAATGCAGTGGTGCCAGGTCACAAAAGAGAGAGTGAGCAAGATGGGGCAGTGATAAAAGAGTCATAATTAATCAACAAAAGTGTCTTGTGTTCCTAATAGAGTATCTATCATTTCTTGCACTTTTCCTATGCGTCAGGCACCGTGCTCAATGCCTTACACTCATTATTTCATTCAGTCCCTACAACAGTCTTATGTGCTAGGTGGTATCATCCTCATTTTACATAGAGGGAACTGAGAGGTTAAGGACCTTGGCTGTAGTTGCATAATTAATAATTAGAGTGGCCAAAGTTGAAACTTGAAAACCTGTCCTCCACCATATCCCAAGGCCTGGTGTTGAATATATCTTTGCTCATATCTGCACATGCTTTCAGCTGAGTCTCTTAGAGTCAGTGGCCATACAGCAGCCGGCACTGGCCTCAAAGGCAGGGGGGTGTGGGCAGGAGGCCCACAGCCAGGGCGGCTGTCTTTCCTTGATAGCATCTCAAAGTCTGAATTCTTATAAGGAAGGCAGGGCAGCCAGACTACAAAAATGTTTTCTAAAGTTTTCCCAACTCTAAGCATACATGGGATCCCACCAGCACACAGGAATTAGAAATGTTCTTTCTGCTTTCTTTCAGGCATGTGAGTGGTAAATAAGCCAAACGAAATAAAAATAGAAACATGGCTGGCCAGACCTCCCTAAACCAAAAAGAACAACAATTATTTGATTAATTCTGTTCCTAAATAGAAGCCTACACTACAACATGACAGGGGTGTGTGTGTGTGAATGTGTGCACATATATGCAGGCTCCCAAGTACGTCTATACATACGTATGGATAAACACACATGTCTGCCACCCACAGAGAATATTTATTCATACTGATACAAGAATCAAACTGCTATTCTTTTTCTAAACCCTATAAACATTAAAAATAAGTCACTTTATGTAAACATATCTAACCTCTTGATTTACACTGGTTCTTATAAAGGCAGAGCTGCACATTTTTGAAGTTCTCTCATTTAACCACAGGAGATGGGTTATGAACACATGGCAGGCAGCCTCACAAAGTATCATGAGAGCAAGAGCACGAATCCAAACTGTCTGTCATCACTGTGTTTCTCAAGGTCCCTTCCCCAGATCCCTGCAGGCCCCCTATTCTGCAGCTCCGTGCTGTTTAGCATCATGGCTTGCTCTGCAGATCCCCCTGCCACATCCTTCCCACCCTAATCCGTCTTGCCAGTGCACTGTCATCCTGACTGTGACAGTGTAGGGGATCAGACCTGATTTCTGCTCAAAGTGACGCTGCACTCTCTGACGTCCAGCTCCTGCCCCCACCTCCTCCACAGCCCCCTGGAGGTCTGCACAGCTGTCAGGGGCCTAGCTCCCTCCCCCCGACACCCTGCAGGGGTCAGCACAGCTGGATTGGTTTCTGGCAGATGCTCCCAATGTTCCTCATTTTGCGATGAGCAAAAGATGACTGCATGTACCCACTCCCTTCGAGGGGTGACACAGATTTCAACGTGGCCCAGTGTCCACCTGAGGGGTTATCCAGCTCCTTGAAGGTTGGATGTGGGAGGGCAGGGGAAGGAATTCTTCCACGTGCTTCTGTCATCTGGCCTTTCCATCAGGAGTTGGAGGGAAGGCACTGGCTGGTGAAAGTTCTACTCCAGGTTAGGTTGCAGGCACCAGAGTTTTATTTATTCTGATAGAAGCTCGATGGGTCCAGCTCTTAATGACATTCAAGAAACTCTGAATAAACATGATTTGTTCTTTTGCAGGTATTCTGAACTTTCAGGACACGAGTGCCTGGAGGAAGCATTTACCTCCCCTGGGAAAACAAAGAATTCCATAGAAGCAGTTCAGCCTAGCTGAATTCCCAGGATAGAGCCTGCCATCCCTTAATAAGACCTCTATTGTGTGTCTGATGAAAACATATGGAGAATGTTCTTCCTCAGTGAGCCTGCAATTTAGGAAGTTTGTAGTTTCTTAGCAGTCTCACTCCTTTGGTAGGAACAAACTATTATTTTGATGGAGTAAATAGACATGAAACAAACTGAAATTTTCATTTTAATAAAGTAAGATCTCTTGCTAGAAATTTGATGACCATGAATGGAAAGGTGCTCTCAAGCTCCCATAGATAGGAGTTTAGTCTCCTCAGAGCTTTGGGGCTGATCATCCCTTTGTGCCCTACCTTGTCCCTGACCCTCAGGCCTCTGGGGTGGCCCATTAGGCTTCCCTGACAGAGAAACTCAAACTCCAACAGATAAGAGACTTGCCCAAGGTTACATGGTTGATACTTGGCAGATTGAGAATTTGAACCAAGCTCTGTCCTTTGGATCTCATCAACAGGCCTCAGAATCCTGTTTTTCCTCTACATCAGAGACCAGAAAACTACAGCCCAAGGGCCAAATCCAGTCCACACCTGTTTGTGCATGGCCCATAAGCTAAGAATGGCTTTTACATTTTTAAATAGCTGGAAAAAATAAAAAGAAGAAAAATATTTCATGGCATGTGACCACTATACAAAATTCATATTTCAATGTCCGCAAAAAAAGTTTTATCAGAACAAGCCACACCCCCTTGTTGATGTATGTCCACGGCTGCTCCCACGCTTCAAGGGCAGAGCTGACTGACCGTGACAGAGAGCATGTGGCCCCCAAGCCAGAATATTTTGCATCAGGACCTTTTTAGAAAAGTCTGCTGACCTCGCTGTGTACCATGCCAATACCACAAAGAGTGTGACTCCACAGTTTTAAAGCCCATGTGGTTATATAAATGCATCCCCAAGCTGCCTTTCCGAAATTGACCTGGAAATAAATAGCCCAACATTTCTCCTATCTTGGGAGAACAGTGATTTTACATCAGTAAGAAAACACTTCTAAAACAAGAGTGGAGTGAACTCTACATGCCTGTAGTCCCTTAGAACTATATAGCTCTTTGGCTTTTCAGAGTCTGGGAGGAGACAAGTCCTTTTCTTTCCTTATTCTCAGTTTCCCAGTGAATGAACCATGAAAGCAATATGAATTTTACATAGAGGAAATGTGCTTTCTAGGGCTAAAGCAATTTTTACTTGTTAGGGCTCCTTCTTCACTTGGTCTTCTGATATTTTTTATTATGAAGTCAGAATTTCGTAGACTTTTTAGCAGTAGAGGACATTATGTGCTGCTGTTGTTCCACTGTGTTTTGCTCTCAATATGAGAAAAAAATTGCCCCACGAGTTGGGGGTTGGCAGCGGCATTGGTTCAGTTCAAGAGAAATAAAAAAAGATATCCTTTTTCTTTACATACTTTTTGTTCCCCTTTCTGGTCTCAATTGCACATTCTAAAGACCTGACATATATGCGAAAAAACAACAACAGAAACAAAAATAAAGAGCCAAAGGTATCAAGAAGAGGAGTCTGAAGATGGGTGGCAGAGATGGTTACACAACGATGTGAGTGTACTTAAGGCCACTGAACTGTACACTTAAAAATAGCTACAACAGTAAATTTTCTCTAATATGTATTTTGCCATGATGAAAAAAAATTTTAAAGAAAAAAGAAACCCCATTGCTATAAATTTTGGAAAAAAAATTTTAAAAGCTTTAAGGAAAATTTTTACATATAAGTTCATTAGTGAAATGAAAAAAAAGTCCTCAGAGGAGTTTTGGAAGATGTGAAGTTTTACTGAGAAGAAATGAGCATTAGTGCCTGCTCATGTATGTGCTTGTATGTATATATGTGTTTTCAAGAAAACATCCATGCCTAATTCAATCCCCTGTTATTGAGGTACTAGAAATAAAAATGTTTACAAGAATTCTTCCAATTAGAATAATCTCTATTAATGCAAAATGCCAAGTACCCTCATACCAGCAACAGAAACCAAAATAGAGTAACTATGTCTGAGAACCTCTTATGACTCCAACATCTTGCACCAGTGACACCAAAGGGAAAAAACCACACCCACTGAGCACCTATTAAGATTCCTCTGGGATATACGTACAAAGGCTGTTGTAGCCACGGGGGAAAGAGCAAGTTCCAAAGAAAGAGAAAACCACAATAGAAACCTTAAATTAAAAATGGAATTTAGATACGGGCAGGAGTGCCAAACTTAATGAAAACTCTTCCTCTTCAATCATTAGGCCATAAAATTAATGCTGGATGTGGATGTGGCCTAATGTCTTATTTGATCCCTGTCTATTTGCCAATGTTTTTCAAAGATGAATAAGATAAAATAAATCCCTTTGGCATGTGCTGCGAGCACTCTGATACTTCCCACCAGTTCCCAGAGCAGAGGTGGTGCATGGCGGGGGTTTCTGAAGGCTCTGCTGTTTGGAGTAAGCACAGACGATAACAACGGCGGCTTATAGCGCAGGCCTCGCTGTGATGGGGTCAACAATTGAAATGCCAACCGGTGATGACACTGGTCGTGTCAAGTGAAGCCAGTGACAAAGGAACAGCCACGCTGTGTCTTTCTGTGCCTGCAGCAATGCAGCTACTGCAGACCAGCAGTGGTGACCCAGTACACAGCAGCATGGTGTGAAGCTGACAGCAACTCAATCAAACAACCATTGTCTTGCCTTCTTCATCCAAACCCTATAGATCCCTTCCCCCAACGCACACACAAACACTTCGCTTCATATGCTTGGAAGCTTTGGGCTTTCATGACAAGGGAAACCTCTAAAAATAACCCCGTAAATGTGGACATTGTGGATGTGTTGCCAAGTTGTAACAGGCCAGAACTTCTGCCCACAACAGGCTCTTTATGCGTGCAAAGGGATGGCCCCTAAGCAAATCGTACTCCCAGAAAGGGTTTGTTAGGTCTCTAGATTTAAAAGTAAAATAAAATGAAATAATAAAATACAAGAACTGCTCTAACTAGTTGCCACCATTTAACACACTGGAGTGTTCACCTAAAATCTTGGAGTTCCAGTTTCTTTTGATTTGGAAACTCTGGACCTCTACGTCCATGCTGAAACTGTTAGCTGGAGGTACACGGAGGTTGCTCCCACAGCTTCCTGTTTCTCACTACCTGCCTGCTAACTCATGTTTGTTACCTGCCTGGCCTTTGGAGGTTTTGGGCTTGGGTCGTCTGATCTATAGATACTAAACTCTTTGAGGGCAGGCGTTGTATCTTTGAAGTTGCCCTCCAACACTTAGCATTGGCTCTTTCCAAGTTATTGTCTCATTTGAGTCACTCAACAAGGCGCGTTATGTATATTTCACAGGCTTGGGTAGCTGAAGTGACTTGACAGCCAGGCGCTGCCGAGGGAGGGATAGAACTGGGGCTCCCGGGGCTGGAGCCCCTTGGAAATCATGTAGCTGCTGTAGATCATCAGAGTCCTTTGAGTAAGAATGGCCCTGAGCAAAAATCCACCCCACAGGACTTTCCTCAGCAGAGACCATGCTATGGTCTGAATGTTGCTGTCACCCAAATTCATATGTTAGAACTTAATACCCAGTGTAATAGCATTAAGAGGTGGGGCGTTTTGGGAAGTGACTAAGTCACGAAGGCTCCACCCTCATGAATGAGGTTAGTGCCCTTACAAAAGACTCGAGAAAGCTCCCTTGCCCTTCTGCCACCCGAGGACACAGCAAGAAGGCACCTTTTTAAGCAAGCCCTCACCTGATACCAAATATGCTGGAGGCTTGATCTTGGACTTCCTAGCCTCCAGAACTGTGAGAAATAAATTTCTGTTGTTTATAAATTACCCAGTCTAAGGTATTTTGTTATAGCAGCTCCAATAGACTAAAACAGGCTGCATCTAAGTTCTGGAGTCAGACTGTGTTCAATTCCTGGCTTCACAGAGCTGTGTGACATTGGACATTACTTCACCTCCTTGTCTGATTTTCTTCCTCTCTAAAATGGAGATAAAAATAGTATTTATCTCACAGAATTGTGTGCAGATTAAATGAGGTAATACATAAACGTATTTCCTATAGCACCTGGCTCATAGCTTCACTGAAAAATTTTCCCTATTATTATACCCTCAGAAGCTCAAAGTAAATGAAAAAAATACAGTTATTATAGGCCATTTAAATTTCTTCTATGCTAAAATATTTTAAGACATAGAAACAAATCTCTTCCATAAATCTGTCCTTCATGAGGTCAGATGCTCTTGCGTAGGAAAAGTTTGAGAAGCACCAGGCTCAATCTCACTGGTGCCACATGAGAAGCATCTGGAGAGCTTTACTTTGCCTGGGCCCTGCCCTTGGAGATTCTGATTTAATAGGTCTGAGATGGGGCCTGAGAATTGGTATACGCCCTGAAATCTCCTCAGCTGATGTGTAGCAGCATGGTTTATAGCCATTTATAACCGATTACAGAGGGGAGGGATAGTCCCACCTGCAAACACCACTTGCGCACCTGGAACAGCTGGAACGGGTGAGGACTTAGGACATAAGCTGGGGAGACACAATCCTCATTCACGGCATCCGTTAGGGCTGGACAGAGGGCTGGGAGATGATCAGTGTCTGTTGATCCCTCAAAACAGTTTATGCACCCCCTGAAGAACCCCATTCAGCTGCTGTGGAGCCTGCCATCTATGTCTGCTTACATTAGCTCTAAAATATATATACACACGAGAGATTGACATTGAATGACATAGAAAATTTCCCTGGCAGTGGGTTCCTCAGGTCTTTCTCTGTGACATGAATTATTTGTGTTATTATAACCAACTGAAAATGCAGATATTCTAATTGGCTGTTCGAGATGAGTTGTTACCTTTCCTTTCATTTTGCCTTGTTAACCACCCAGGCAGCAAGAAAGACAAAAGATTGTTCTTGTGAATACTGAAGTTATTTTTAAAGTATGTTGGATGTATTTACCAAGAATAGTTTTAAAATAAAATTTGTTGAAATATATCTCTGTATTTTATATTTATATAAAATATATTTATCTTCAATCAAATGCTTCCACTTACATGCATAGTTTGATGAATTTTGACATATACCTGCTCCCATGTAATTACCACAACTAAGATGAAAATATTTCTGTCATCTCTGAATATTCTCTCCAGACCTTTTGCAGTCAATCCCCTCACCCCACCCTTGGCCCCAGCCAACCAACTATTGATCTGACATCCTGGATTAATTCAGACTGTTTCAGAATTTGATATAAATGGAATCAAACAGTATGTATCTTTTTGTGTCTGGTTTCTTTGCTCAGCACAATGTTTTTAAGATCTGTCCCTAAGCATGAATTGTTAGTGAATAATATTACTGTTTCTTATCTGTATCATAAGTAAGTACACAAGGGCTGCAGGATGCTTCAGCATAACAACGTTTCGGATGCACTACACATGCAATGGAGCTGAACGATTCTTGTCACCTAGGAAACTCAGCCATCACAGCATCTCAGCACAACGTATTACTCACATGTTTGTAGTAACGCTGGTCTACACAAACCTACTGCACTGCCAAGCATATAAAAGTCTAGCACATACAGTTATGTGCAGTACATAATACTTGATAAATATGCTTTGTTATACTTTTTGTCATTGTTTTAGAGCACTCCTTCTATTTATTTAAAAAAAAAAAAGTTAACTGTAAAACAGCCTCAGGCAGGTACATTAGGAACTATTCCAGAAGGAGGCATTGTTACACTCCACGTGTGTTACTGCCTCTGAATACCTTCTGGTGGGAAAAGGTATAGAGGTAGAAGACAGTGATATTGATAATGACCCTGACCCTGTGCTTGTGTCTTAGCGTTTAACAAAACAGTTAAAAAAGTAAAAAAAAAAACAAAATCTAAAAAACTTTTAAAAATAGAAAAAGACTTATAGATTAAGTATATAAAGAAATAAATTATTTGGTATGGCTGTACAATATATTTGTGCTTAAAGCTGTTATTACAAAAGAGTCAAAAACTTTAAAAAAAATTTTAAAATTTATAAATTTAGTGTAGCCTAAGCATACAGTGTTTATAAAGTCTATAGTAGTGTACAGTAATGTTCTAGGCCTTCACATTCACTCACCAATCACTGACTCACCCAGAGCAACCTCTAGTCCTGCAAGATCCATTCATGTAAGTGCCCTGTACAAGTGTACCATTTTTTATCTTTTATACTGTACATTTACTGTACCTTTTCTATGTTTAGATATGTTTAGATACACAAGTACCACTGTGCCTACAGCATTCAGTAGGGCCACATGATGTGCAGGTTTGTAGCCTAGGAGCACAGGCTATACCATACAGCCTAGGTGTGTAGTAGGCTGTGCCACGTAGGTTTGCGTGAGTACACTCCATGGTGCTCACACAATGAGGCAATAGCCTAACAATACATTTCTCAGAATGTATCACTGTTGTTAAGTGACACATGACTGTACTTCAGTAGAAAGAGCAGGTTTCCAGAGTGACAGAAGGCAGGTCACTGTGAATTGAAAGGGAAGTGAGAAAGTGGAGACACTTGGCTTGATTGGCTCTTTCAAGGAAGGGAAGGAGGAAGAAACCACACTGAGGTAATGGAGTTTTCACTGAAGCAGGCGATTTCTGGGGCAATGAGTGCTTTGGGGAGGTTGCAGACTTGAGCTGTAGGATGTAGAAAATGGGAGAAGGGAAATTCAGGGGGCAAAGAAAGGCACATTGCACCAATTTAAAAATTGTCTACTCACTAGGTAAAGGGGGAAGGGGGAAAAAAACTAGGTTTTGAAAGATAGCTTCACTGGAATCAATGAATGAAAAAAATTGTGTGTGTGCGTATAAAAGAGCTGGAGCTTAATTCCCCTTAAGTGGGGGCTAGACTTAATAATTCTCTTCTCCCATCCAAATACTAACCTGGCCTGACCCTGCTTAGCTTCTAAGATCAGATCCAATAGGTGTGCTCAGGGTGGTGTGGCCGTAGATGGTAACTCACTTGTAATGAATAGAAAATGGAGGAAGGGATGGCTTATCTATTCTGACACTAGTTGGTAAAAGATATGGTGGCTTACATCTTGGTTGCCCTCTCTGGGATCAGAGCATTCTGGGAGCAGCCAGCAGGGACCTAACAAGTAGAGTGAAGGGTAATTGTCTCCGAGGGAGGGACAATTAAGCTGAGATCTGCAGGATAACCAGGATTTAGGAGGACATGGAGGCTGAGGGACTTGGATGTACAATGGCCTGGAGGTGAGAGGACCTGGCCTATTCAAGGAATTCTGGGAAATTCCCTTTGGAGCAATCTGTATATGTTTTTCTTCATCCAGATCTACCTGCATGCATTTATTTTTATTTATTGGTCCAGTTACACACAGATTCACAATGTAATAGGAATCTATTAGCACACACATGGTGGAACTAATATTGGTTAGTGCTATGGTCCAGTACTACATTATGGCTTAACTAGCTTTGTTGGTGGTTTGTATATCTGACCTTTATGTATAAAATTATTTCATAGGAAGAGGTGCTCCTAAAACCACACAAGTGACCACACAAGTCCCTAGGCTAGAGAATGGCTGTAATCTTATCTTCATGCTTTTATTGTTGTGGGACAGGTGGGTAGTGACAGGTGACACAGTGTTATATTTCAATAAGTAAAACCTTCCTTCATTCAAATCCCAAGTTAATGCTCATTTGACATTTTTTGGAGCCAAATAATCTACTCTTATCTGGCTGGGAAATTTGAACTAGTCTAGAGTACACATAGCAGCCAAAAATTGGCAGGCTTATTTACGGGCATCCAGCCATGCTGGCTATTTACATTTTCATATAAATGCTTATGAAGATGAATTAATCCCTGCTGTGATTGACATCCTGCAGCAATTTCCAACACAGCAGAGCACAGTAAAGGAAAAAAAAAAACAAAAAACAAACCTACAATTATGATTTGGCACCCCAGAGACCCATAGCACTCCTAAAATACAGAGCAGCTCTCTGAGATAGAGGTTCTGATGTGCAATCTCGGAAGAAATGTTGAGCAGATAGTTTTGAGTTTTATCTATTCTTCATCTGTAAAGTGGAAGAGAATTGGTTTAGCAAAGAGAAGCAAATCATAGTAGGGGCTTAAAGGAGTAAATGGAAACGCCTTGTTGAGATAGTATGGAGCCTATTTTGAACACATCTGGCAGTCACTGGAGGTAGGAGACGTGCTAAAAGTGTATGGTAGGAAGTAACTCTGGAGGATAGAGCCTCTGATAGGTTATAGCGGTGTCTGATAGAATGTTCCATGATGATGAAAATGTTCAGTTTCTGTGGTACCCAACACAATAGCCACTAGGCACATGTGACTTGAGCAATTGACATGTGGCTTGTAAGATTAAGAAACTAGTTTTTATTTTCATTTAATTCTAATTAATTTAAATAGCCACAAGAGGCTAGTCCCTACTGTATTAGATGGTGCAGCTCTAAGTAATGGGTTGAAGGTATCATTCTTTATAACTGAACTTCTTAAAGAATGGAGATGTATCTGTTTAGACTGTTACTCTGGTGCTCAACAGAGTGTCTGACATATAGTAGGTTTTCAAGAAATGCTTATTAACAGACACTCAGGAGCCAAAGAAGACTAACTTAAAATACAGAAAGTAGATCATTTAAGACTGTATAGTCAGTGTTTCCCAAGGAGTATTTCAAAGAGCCTTAGACCCACAAAATGCTCTTTAGTAAAAGGATTCTCTGATCAAATAAATGCTGCACATTCTACACCTGGCTTGGAGAGTTAGAATGTGTGTTAGTGTATTAAAGAAACCTGAATAGCTTTATTAACTCACTGGTTCCCGTAGTTATTTGGCCATGGAACCCCCTTTTCTCCTAATACCTTTTGGCATCCCTTAGAATTAAGATTCTGAAAACAAAAAACAGTGGGAGATGCTACAGTAAATAATGACAAGGAAGGAGGAAAAATTCCAGTTAATTCCTTGAAGACTATGTGCTTCAATTTTCAGCACACAGTCATCAGATAATAAATATTTATCAAATGGCCTACTGTCTTCCAGCCCAAATCAGAGGCAGTCTATAAGCCATTTCCACCCAGCAAAGGTCAAGAGAGAAGGCATGTAATTGTAAGGCATTAGTGTGGCATGTAATTCTAGGCATTCCCATGCTGCATAGGGGGTGTACCTGCAGAACTGTAAGATAATCCAACATGTGAGAATTAGATGCAATAGCAAATTGGAAATAATAAGAGCTATATAAATAGAATATTAGTTTTTTAGGACACTCTACTTTGAAATTTAAACCAAATGGCTAAACACTTAGAATTCATTGAATTAGAGTATCAACCTCAGGCAAAGGAAGGACCAACAGAGATACTGGGTGCTGTGAACCAGCATGAGGGTGGACCCCCCAGGATGGGGAATAGGAGAAGAAAAATCATAAAACAAGAATCTGATTGAAACCAGAGCAGAGACATCATCCTTAGTCATTTCTTGTCTTGGGTTTTGCTAGTAAGGGTTTCCCTTAGTAAGAAGGGATTGGCATTAACTCTAGTTCCATACTATGGTTTTAGCTAAAAATGATTTGTGATTATTATATATACATTTATGCTTAAGTTTAATAAACTGTGTAGAGACAATTCTATGGTATGGATCAATTTCTTTTCAACAAATCCCTTTTGTTTTTTTAAAACTCGAAATTGGAAAAAAAGCAAAAAACAAGAATTTCTTCAGGTCAAGTTAAGTAGAGGAGTCTGAATGGGAAAAACTCCAACCAAAACCTGTAGTCAATATCATGGAGCCCTTTCCAGTGAGATGCCTGAACAAAGCCTGACAAATACCTGTCCCTGCGGGTCATCCACAGACTTCATCATCTGTTTTAAAATCACTGAGCCCAAGTACAACAGGGGCTTCAAAATTGAAAACATACACACATTATAAAGATAATATCACGTCGGTGTTTATAAAGCTGCCTGGTTTCCCATTCCAGGAGGAATCACCTCATGTTTAGGAAAACTTAACTGTGCAGCCCAAGTTGACCATGCACATCCACCTCCCAAGTGCAGTGACAAAGAGGTCTGCATGACCACCAGCTTATTCCTTTGAGCGTCTCTGTCACCTGCAGCTCTGTGAAATGGGGTGCAGCGGGTATGGCCAGAGATAGGACAGAGAAACTCAGAGTCGTTGGTCCTGGGCACACAGGCCACTGGTTCTGTGAAGCTTTAGTCTTTGCTGATAAGGACCTTTACAGCATATGGTTTTTCTAATTATAAAAGTGATTCATGTTTGTGATAGAAAACTTATAAAGACCAAAAAGGTATATACAAAAAAGAAGCATTATTCATAATTCCATCAAAAAACAACCACTGTTTATATTTTTTGCTGTATTTCCTTTCTCATCTATGGACAAATGATTAGTGAGTCTACAATACAGTTTTGAATCCTGCTTTTATTACTTAATATTACATGCTGACAATTTTCCCAAGGGTGTCATCTTCTACTCTAATTGATCATATTTTAGGCCCTGAAATAAATCAGACATCATACCTCTGATAGAATTAAAAGTTAAAAACAAACAACCACCCCCCGCCAAACCCAAAAAACAACCACTTAACATCCTACAAACCAGAAGCAAAAGCTCTCTAGACATCAACAAGGGATGAATAAATTAGGGCTGGCAGAGACATGTGGCTGTTTTTGCCACATTCCCAGTTACCCAAGCACAATGCAATTCATTGAAAATAATCACACGTTTCTTTGCTATTTTTCAAATTGACACTTTAGAATATGCCTGCCAAAGCTCCTAAGATGATTTCTGGCAGGCTCTCCCACTCATCTCTGGGCATTTCGGTTACCCTGAACCACCACCAACAGCTGATGCCTCCCTGAGCACACTCACAAACACACACACATGTACACACACTCGTGTGCATGCACACTATCTGAATTGACAAAGTCCCATGAATGCAAACTCCAGCTACTCTCTGTGCCAAGTACATTCCCCTCTGCAGCCATGGTGGGCTTTAATCTATGAAGGCCTCTCCAAGCAAAGAGAGAGGGTCACCTTGGATGAAAGATGACAAGGCTGGTGATACACCGTGTCAAAGATCATTATCCCAGTAAGTCACGCTGGGTGGACTCTAGAGATGATCTCATTCAGAGGTGAGGAAACTGAGGCTCAGAGATATTACATCCCTTGGCCAGGTTAGACAACTAATGTGGTAACATAATAATGGAAGCATCAGTGTAAAGACCAAACTGTCAGACTCAAAGGCTGAAAGCTCTTTCTTCTACAACGGCTGTGTCCATGGCCGAGCCATTTGGCTGAAATTCAAGGGACCTGCCTGACAAGAAACAGCTCAGAGGCCTTTGTACAGATGATGTTTCAAAAGAAAAGGTCCTTTCAGAAGCCCCACAATGGCTCTTCATTGCTGGCTATTTTAGGGAGCAGCTCTGGCTCATGCAAGAGACTGTGTTTTTTTTTCCACAGTCCTAACCTAATCTTGCCACTGCAGGCCAACCTTGGCTCTGGCACGCACCTGAGCATCTCCAAGGGAGGCACAGGTATGGCCTGGCCACCTCTAAGGGGATCACGAGGTCAGCATATGCTGGGGCCTGGATGGGCTTGTGGCTGGCCCTTTATGAGACAAGGCTTTCTAAGTCTTTGGACCTCAAATGTTTGGTCCTCCAATTGTTCTAAAAAGCACCCATTTTTAAGGTGATACTTTTGGTGCTCAAACCTAACATGAACCTCAGTCATTGGCCAAGAGGCACCAACGCACTGGGAGGTGGGGCTTTGGTGTGACAAAATGGCAGTGATGAGGGATGGAGAGGAACATGGTTCAGATGTGGAGAAACTGCCCACCAAACCTGCTCGAAGTAATGGTAACAAGTCAGAAGAGATGAAATAGTATACGTAAGGGGGAAGTAATGGAATATCTAGAACTCAAGAAATGGAGCTAGTGAGTATTTCTTGAAAATGCTTGTGTGCCTCGCACATGGTAGGATCTCCGACGGGCTGTTGTACGACGAGGTAGGTGGATTGAGGACCTCGAATGAACAGACCTGGGCTTTGTGTGTAAAGTCCTCCCATTCAGAGTTTCACCTCCCTCCCATCTCCCTGTCTTCTCTTCCTCACACCAGGCAGTAGCGGTGGGTGTGTGGTTGGGGCCAGGTGAGCGGAAGAGGGAAAACTCGAAGTCTAGAGACAGATCACAAAGATGAGCAGTGCTACCCAGAGTGTGTTGTGTGCACCATGCTCTCTGTGAGATGTTACTGAGTGATAACAAAAGGAAAAAAAAAGTCTAGTAGCCAAATGCAGTTAAAATCAGCAGGGCTATGCAAAATCCAAACCAATTTCTTTATCGATACCTTCAAGTCCTTCAACTGCTATTGTACATTATGAGTTTTCCAGAGTGGAGATGGTGTAGCATTTTGTAAACTCATTTGACCAAGGAAAGAAGTCTGTTTTCACTGATTTTGAGGAATACTCTTGGCAACACTGATCCTTAGATTTTTCCCCTTTGCTTTACTTTCCCACTTCATGGAGATAACTCCCAATCCTAGAGGAGAAGAGATGAGGTGCTAAAAATAGTCATTTTCAAATTTGAGGGTAATTGTCACCTAAGGTCCTTCCCCTCATAATGTGGTCTGGGAACCAGCAGCATCAATATTATCTGGGAGGAAAATGAATGCTCTGGAGTCCCGCTGTCTCAGACACATTAAAGCAAAACTTGCATTGTCACAAGATCCCCGGGTGATTCATGAGCACATTAAAGTTTGAGGTGCAGACTGAGGGTACTTGGTACCAGGCACTAATCTCAATAATTCTGATTCTGTGTATCTGGGGTGAGGCCCAAGTATGCACGTGTAAAATACCATTCCAGGAGATCGTGATGCAGGTGTGTGTGGGTTCCTGCTGAGAAACACTGACTGAGCTGAGGACCTCCTATGGGCCAAGTGTCCCGCTACAAGGTACCAGAACAGCCCTGTGGCAACCTTTGTTTTCACAGCAGCATCCCTACAAGGCAGGTGATGGTGTAATCACCCTCACTTATAGAAATATGGAAATGGAGCCTTGGAGAAAGAAGGAGAAGGCCCTGGACCAAGGTCACCCAAGGGTCAACAGGGTTCATTAGGGTGAGCAATCCCTCTCCTCCCCCAGCCCTAATCAGCTGTTCATTCATAGCTACTCCACTGCTAACAGCCCTCTGCTTTTGTTTTTACTGAAAGGCCAACAAAACAGAGCTGGCTATTTGTGCTTGCTAATGATAATTCTAATTAGCTCAATTCTGTCAGCTGACTCCCGGGCAGCCCAGGGCCAACAGCAGCCTGCGTGTTCAATCAGGGCCTGGCCCATTTTCTAATTACCAGCATCATTTTGGGGCTTGTTTCCTCCAACTGCGTGTGAACTTGCTTGAGTTCAAGTCATCTTCAGCTGTTGCATTTACATGAGAAATGGATGATGTGTCATGTCTGTGTCTGTCAGTACGCCAGCCAGCCTTGCCCTCCCTGAGGGAGACCAAATGGAACAGCATGTGTTTTCCTGGGTTCCCAGGCTGCTGGCTGCAGGGGCTGACCAGCAAGTCCCAATGAGAGAGCCACGAGGCAAGCCCTGGGTGTGGACAGAAATGCTGGCCTTCACTGGGCTGTCCAGGGTGACCTCTTCCCAGCTTCTGAATTCCAAATTTTATTCCAACTCAGAGGCCTGATAGGGTGACCAACCACTCCGGTTTTCCCAGGACCATGGGTTTTCCCAGGACATGAGACTTTCAGTGCTAACGAGGGTATCCATCACTCTACACCTGGCACACCAGGACACAAAGGCAGTGTGGGAGCACTTAACATCTCCCGGGTGATCTATCTGCAATCTGGAATGGAGAATGACTGAGAGTTGGGGCCCCATCTTTCTCTGTCAGGCCTCAAGCTTATAATGCATCCCTTCACCACTCTGCACCTTATTTTGCTTTTAATCTCTATTGCAAATCTGATAGGATGAAGCATTATTCCAACATGGAAAGGGATAAGTAGAGGTCTACAGGCATGTTCTGAGACGAGGGTGGTACTAAGGAAAGAATGAGCAGTGTGTAATCCCTTTGAGTGGAGGTACAACACCGATAAAATACTCTTCCCAAGTCAAAAACATATTAAGCATTTATTATGTACTAGGCACCTAGGAAATGCAGGCATATGTCCTGTACACTCCCAGCCCTCACAGAGTTGACAATGTTGTGGGAGCAACTGATACAAATGAACTATACCTGCTATCAGGCTACCAAAGGGATCAATCACTAAGATAGAAAAGAGGCATGGGAGCTAGGGAAGGGAGAATTAAGGTACTTCCACTAACTCTTGGCCAGCTACTGTACATTCTTTTATCTCCTTTAACAGCTAACATTTCTTAAGCACTTACTATGTGACTAACTCATTTAATTTTTACAACTCTATTATCATACCCATTCTATGAATGAGGAAAACAACGCTTTAGAAAGCCATGTATCTTGCTCAAGGTTGCAAGTTAGTAAATGAAGCATCCAGGGTTAGAAGCTAGAGAGCTTCCAGGGTTAGAAGCTTCATGAACCTCACCTTATGCACTGTATGATAGTGAATTGCCTACCCTTGTGGGGTGCTAGATGGATTCTCAATACAGCATGTGTGGTGGATACCCAGTCAACAGACAAAAGCAGCCAGAGAAGTGTGTCTGTGCATGGTGGAAGCATGGCAGAGGGAAATATGAGGTGGGGTCTCCGAGTTCTACACTGTGGAATAGCAAGGCATGACAGTACGAACGTCCCACCAGCAGTGTGAGAACTCTAGGAACGCAATGTTCTAAGGGAATCTGGCTGTACAAATGCTGCCCTTCTGGCCCCAGCCACATTAGATTCTAAAGAATGTACAACTAGAATGTGAAGCCAAATGCCTGAATCCTTCATTATCTTTCAGGGCCAAAGATGGGTGACATTCATTGTTTTATATTTTTCAGACTGCATTGCAAATTTCTCAAAAGCGTATCTTTCTTATGCACATAGAATATCTGAGCAACTTGCTTTGCATATATAGGGTATTGATATATGCAAATCAAACAAAAGCATTTGATGTGCTATGCCTGATTTTAATAGGTGCATTGCAACAGTATTAAAAGTTGGGTATTCTAGCACTATCAACTATTGAAATGAAAACTCTCATTCAGCAATAACAATCCACAAGCAATAAACAATCCACTCTTAGTGGACACTGGATGTACTAAGTATCCAGAGCCTGATAGATATTGTATAATTATTATCCTCAGAAACATTCTCAGTATCTGTTTCTGTTACTTTATAGGTTTTGGTTTGTGTAAAGCAAATGCATAATTTCAGACAACTAAGCATTATAACAATGTATTAATATTTAAATGCATTAAAATCTACTTCCCCATAATTTATAATTAACAAAATACAAATGTAGAAAGGATAATGTTTCAAGCAAGATTTAAAGAAATATAAGCCTCTGGGGGAGAAAAACGTATACCTTTCTTTCTCACTTGCACTGTTAATAATTCCTGGTTATTCTAATCATAGTTTTGCTCCTGGGACCCCAAAGAGGCTCTTATTTAGAATATTGGCTTGTTCAGGGCCTTTCTGTGACTCTGAGACTTCAAGTCAGCTCCTGGCACTGCCAGGTGCCAGAATCCCCAGAGCCCTTGTTCCGTTATAGAAAATAACAGGAGTTTTTTAATGGCAAAGAAAGGCTTTCTCTGCTTGCTAACTCACACTCAGCTTTATCCTACAATGTTGTCTTTATGCTTCTGTGCATAAAGGAGAAAGTGACTTTCAGCTCTATCCATTTGATGTTTCTGCCCCTTTAGCTCAGTGAAGCCAAAAGGCACAGAGAGCCTCTTCCTTCTGGTGGGCCTCTGGGGAAGGTATTTTCCCTCCACCTGAACACGCCCACTAATGAGAAAGAAACTAAAACCCTCAGAAGCAGAACAACGTCTAGGACGTCTTAGTAGTTCTTCCCCCATCGTCATTTACACAGCTCATGTCCACCCTTTTCCTCTGTCCTTGACATTTTCTGAAATTAACTTTATCAACTGTTTCCAGTCTTTTAACCCCCTTGAGCTGTTTGCACAATCTTATCTTCTGGTAGTGGCTGTTTTCCCCCAATAGCCTTTATAAAGGACAAACCAGCAAAATTTAACCATTGACGAGTTTTAGCCTCTTTCCATACTAGTTGGCCAATTTTGTTCACAGACAACTCAGTTCCTGTCCCTGAGAGCTTTCTAGAAAGCTCTTGTGAAAGAAAATGAAGGAAAGCAGCTGTTCTTTAGTCAATGAGACATCTCAACTGTATCCAAAAAGTCTTGCTTTGTTCTAGAACTACTGACACAAAGAAAAATATTTTTTGCCATGTATTCTCATAGCACAATAGATTTCAAGTTGAGAAACTCTTAACTATGATATATAAAATTCACTAATCTTTGCCAGATACAGGTACTGTATTAAACATGTCTTTTATTTTTTATATTTTGATTCTTTAATATCAAAGGGGCCTTGCTGACCCTGTAGAAACTGCTTCCCCCAGAGCTAGCCGATTCTTAAACAATTCACGCTCAAGCTGCTCACACACCGAACAGTATAAACCAACCAATCTTTCTCCACAGCCCACACCCCCAACCACCTTCTCCATCAAGGCCTCACACTAACCACCCAGGGCTGGGTACCGGACAACTAGGGATGGCCCCTATGTCCCCAGAGTCCATTGAGACTATTCAAACTAGGCCACCCTAAGTCTGCTTACCCTGCCTGGCCTGGTTCCTTCTCAAAAAAACCACAATAAAGGTTCTTGCCTGTGTCTCCCCTGCGCCCTCTGGCTCCTGACTGACCCTGGTGCCTTCCCACGTGGCCCCTGGTGGTGCGGCATGACCCTTTCTCTTGGGATGTGTGAGGATACCCAACTATCTTTTCAAAGACAGTCATTCCTGATCTGCTGGCTTCACCATACCTAAATAAAAATAAAATCTATATTTTAAAATACATACTTAAAGAGAAAAGGGTACAGGCTGTCAAAAGAAGATAGCCTGGCCCCAGCACTCTGGCCACCATTCAAATGGACTTGAGTGAAATTTAGCTGTGCTGTCAGCTATCCTGAGCAAAACTGCCACCTTGTATTACTCTGGATATAACACACACACGCACTCAATAGAGCCAACTAGAAATAGCTGTGATGAAAGTGTCCACATTGAGGTAGCACATGTTACAAAAGTTATGAGGTTTTTAGGGGTTCTTGACTTCCAAAGCACAGATTAAGTCCAACTGTAGAAATAGCTTATGAAAAATATAAAGGAAGTCCCCATTCACTTAAACGATACTGGAGTTTTATATCAAAAATTTCTAGATTCTAATATATCCCATTAAAATTGCATTGCAGGAGACTCATCATGAAAAGCAAAGTCCCTGTGAGACTATATTCTTATTTAGGGCTTACTTCTGTCTCTATCTCTGGAGTAAAAGCTACTCAAAGGCAGTTTTACTTGACTTTGTATGCCTAGAAACTGGCATACAGTAGGTGCTAAATATTTATTTACTAACTGAGGAAATGTTTCTAATCACCTTTGATTAACAGTGTGATAGATGACACGAGAGATCAAAGGTGGCTGTTTAAGGGATGAAATAAATAGGTGAATGATTTTGGAGCTAAGCTGTTCCCTCTGGCCCAAACCATTATATTCCTACTACTTCGTACCACCTCTGAGAGAGCAATCTAAGGCACTTAGTTGGTGGCAATGGACACCTTGGCATCTCCTGGCCTTTGGCTGACTGCTAAACTTGGTGCAAGTCTGCAATGCTCCAGCTAACAGCCATTAGTGAGCATTCCTGGGGATCTGGCAATGCACTGTGACAAATGGCTCAGCTCCCGGGGGGTGCCTCGGGTACCACTACTGTGCAGCGCCACTTACCAAGGGCTCTAGCTCCTTGCGGTCTATGAGGTTCATCTCCGTGACGAAGTAATAGAAGTGTTTGTAGCAGGTGTTGACATGGGCCTCTGCACCCATCACAATGACTCTGTCGAAGTGGTGGATGTAGACATGGACAAAGACCCGGAAAAGACGGCACAAGATCTTCTTGCAGATCTGAAGGAAGTTCTTTGGGAAGGGAACACCTAGAGAGAGAGAGAGAGAGAGAAAAGGAATGAACTCATGATGGTAAAGCTCATTTTCCTCTTACCTCTAACATTAGAAAACTGGTAGGAGGAGGTGATGCTACAGGGAGACTGGCACCCCTGTCACAGGAGTCATAGGGAGTGGTGGGGGCAGCAACTGGAAAATATCTTCCCACCTCCCCGTCAAAGGGAGGAGTTGCTGTGTGACTCCAGCTAGCAGTGGCCATATGGAAATGGAGGCCCAGGGTTGTTAGAGCTCCTCATTTTTCAAGATAATTAAGAATCTGGAGTTCTATGCAAATCTGCTATACTTTTTAAATGTTAGTAATTAATTTGAAGTTTTAAAAAAATACCACAGGGCTGGGCATAGAGGTTCTTGCCTGTAATCCCAGCACCTCGGGAGGTTGAGGCCTGAGGATAGCTTGCGCCCAGGAGTTCAAGATCAGCCTGAGCAATATAGCGAGACCTCATCTCTACCAAAATTTTGAAAAAATTAGCTGGGCATGGTGGTATGCACCTGTAGTCCCAGATACTTGGGAGGCTGAGGTGGGAGGATCACTTGGACCCTGGAGTTTGAGGCTACAGTGAGCTGTGATTGTGCCACTGCACTGGGCAACAAAGTGAGACCCCCGTCTCTTAAAAGAAAAAAAAAATACAACTACGGGTCAAAACAAAACATCTCTCTAGGTTAGACTCAGCCTGGAAGCTACCAGTTTGCAAATTCTGATCTAAAACTTTTCCCAAGGTACACTGTTTCTGAGATGGGCAAATTCAATAAATTTCATAGATAATTTGTCTCATACTTATTCCCTTTCTTCTCTAGGAAGAAGGTACAAGGTGGGGGTTATATTTTTCATAACAGAACGGGTGAGTGGTCAGAGGAGTCACTCGGATTTCATGTCAGATGATCACTACTCCCAGCTTGGTCAAAGCAACAAATAGCAGAACTGCAAGCCCACTTCCTTTCCCCCTCTCAGCACTGCTTAAACTCTTGTTATTGACCTGTCCTTAAGTGGTGACATGTTGTCATGGGTTCTCACATTAAACAGACTTTGTCTGAATTCTCACTTTGCTCCTTTTCCAGCTGCATGACTAGGGGTGAGTTATTTAACTTCTGGTTTCACATCTGTAAGTGAGGGGACACGACAAGGCCTTCCTTGCATGGCTGGAGGGTGTAAACGTGCGTAAGATCCTCCTACAGTGCCTAGGGCATGACAAGAACTAACTAAAGGCGATGTCCTCCCTTCTCTCTGCAAGGTGAGGTCTACAGCATCTAGCTGTTGTTATAAGGAAAATAATTACCCTTATCAAGAAAAGGTGGACGTGACCACCAGGCTTTCAGCAGAATTGCAGAGCTGTGTTCAGGGCATGCCCTAGGTCTCTAGAATTCCTAGAGCTTTGCTGTCTTTCCTTCACAGGGACCCAGTGACAGCTGTCTGGTGAGAAACACTCCGTAAAGGGATCACCTGGGACCCCCAGAGCAGGATAAGAGAGACAGACCATGTCTGGCAGGCGGCAGTGACAGGATTGGATTCCTTGGGGTCCTGGCACCGATATGGCCTTTTTTCAAAAGCAAAGTGGCAACATATCAAATGAAGCTAGGGAGAGACTCCAGCACAGCTTGACAGCTGACTGCCTGGGCAACAGATGCGGGGACTTGGGGGCGAGGGCGAGGTAGAGTGCGAGAGAAGGTGGAGCGCAGCCACTCACAGAGCACATGCGCTGTTTTCTCTGCAGAAATGGGGCCAGAAGGACCATCCTGCTAGGCTGGGAGGGGGGCCGGAGTCACTGAAGAAGCCTGAGTCCCAGCGGCAGTGGAATCCCCTCTGAGAAAGGTGCATGCCCTTCAGAAGGGGAGTTCTGTAACTCGTTTAAAATCCTAGTCCTACTAACTAGCTGCATAGGCACGTCACTTCATCACTCTATTATAAAATCAATAAACATTTTTACTATGCAGTGTTCTTAAAATAGCATCTGTGCTGTGCCTGGCACTTAACGGGAACTTGGGGACTAAGTTCTACTTTTGTTATTTCCCACCTGAACTCCTCAGGGAGGAAGGACCCCAAACTTAGACTCTCCTGGCTGCTGAGTCAGGCCTGACTCTTCACCATTCCCTCCCTCATATGTCATTCGCTCTTCAAAAGCAAAAGCTGCAAATGGTTCAAGTGAAAACACGTTCAGCATGCACCACAGTCAACCAAGGCTGACTCCGGGAGTCCCAGGAGCCCGTCTGGGGTCTCTGCTGAGCCAGGGATAAAACCCCAGGCCACAGACTACAGGGTTAAGAGAAGGAAAGCTACAGACATTTGGGAACTTCATTTATCTGTTGATGGTTCAGGGCCAATTCTGTAGTTTGTATATTATATCAGCACTTTCCTCCCATTCTCTTCTGCCTTCCAGATGTTCCGATTTGTGTGCGTGTTTTAAATAAACATTCAGAAGGTGGGAAACAGAAGACAGTGTCCCGTCAGACATAGAGAACCTGCATGTGCACCCTTTGGTAGACTCTGGAACTTTCACTCTGTGTAACTGGCCTCACAGCAGCAAGACAGGGCAGGACTCAGCCTGCCGATCCACGCCCTTCCCTGACAGGCTCCAAAGGGGCCAGTTCATAAAAACTGATTTTTTTCCTTCATGGTGCTGCAAAGACGTATCCAATCTCTGTGAAATAGCCAAAGAAAAGGGAATCCTGAGTAAAGGCTGATATGTGCGTGTGTGATGTTATTTAACCCCTGGACACTCTGAATAATGGGTATTATTATTTCCATTTTTTTAAAAAAGAAAACTGAGGCTTAGCTTAGTTAAAGCCTTTGCCCCAGGCCTCATTTTAAGGAGGCAGAGTAGAGATTTGACTCCAAAACTCAGGTTCTTTCTTCCACATCCTGTTACTCCGGGGTCCACGGTGGCGGGGAACATGAAGGACAAGAACACCATGTCATGACCTGCACTTAGCTCACTTACAGAAGGAGCTCGAAAAACGTTCATTTGTTTTAAATGAATCCAGTTTGGCAGTAGGAAGAATGAAAGGCTGCTGGATCACCTCAAACGGACACCTGCTAGTTACGATGGCAGCCTGTCCACGGAGCTGTGTGCGTCTGGGTCTGGGGGGAGGGCAGGCTGTGCGGTCCACAGGGACAACCACCCCAGCATCAGGGCCAAAACCAACCCCATCCTCGTGCTCCTTCTGCCTCTCTCGAGTATATAGACACTATGGACCTTCTATTTCAGTATTTCCTAGGATGTGTTTTAAAAATCACTAATCCTGGGAAATCTTTGGCTAAAAAGAAAGGGTTGTGAGGTCAAATATATTTGCAAAAATGTTGTTTACATAGAGGTTTATAATATACCCAAGCATAGTATAGGACCTGAGAATACTATAGCAAAAAGTCCTACTTAACTCTGGATTCCGCTTTGCCCATAATATCTATTCGTTTAAAGCACAGAGGCTGTAACCACAATTTCCAGGTTTTATTTCTGGCTTTACCACCTATTAACACTGTAGCCAGTGGGGCACAGTGGCTCACACCTGGAATCCCAGCAATTTGGGAGGAGCAACTTGAGGCAGGAGGATCGCTTGAGGCCAGGAGTTTGAGACCAGACTGGGCAACAGAGTGAGACCCTGTTTCTAAAGCAATGGAAACAAAAGTAGCAAGATATGGTGGTGTGTACATGCAATCTCAGCTACTCGGGAGGCTGAGGTGGGAGGATCATTTGAGCCCAGCAGTTCGAGGCTGCAGTGAGCTATGTTTGTGTCACTACACTCTAGCCTCTGCAACAGAGCAAGACCTCCCCTCTTAAAAAACAAAACAAAACAATGTAGCCATATGCAAATGGCTTAGTCTAAGAGAGACTAAGGAGTTTCCCTACCCCTAAAGAAACAGAGATATATTGTTATCTGTAGTTTAGGTTGTTGTGAGGATTAAATATGTAATTATCTAACAGGCTTTTTACTCAATGCCTTGCAGATAGTAAGCATCCCATTGTGAACTGCCAGTTTTAGTATCCCACTGACCAGATGTTCTTGATAACATACTTTGAGATTAAATTCCTCCCACCTATTTATTTTCAGGAGGGCAGTTTTGGTATTAATACATCGACTCTGAACTTACACAGAACATAGAGTGGTAGATATTCAATTAAGCACTGGGGTATATTCTACCTTGCATTATTTTATACAAGTTTCTCATACTTATGTCTTATATTGCTCTAAGTTCTCTGAACCAAGGGAATGTTTTATACTTTGACTCTACCTTGAAAAGCACCTGGCACAGGTGAGGTAGGAATATTGTCATCAATCAGCATTGAAACAGAAAAGAGCAGTGGTCTTATTTAGTCAAGACGTGAACCCATCATCTCCTATTTGGGGGAAGGAAAAACCCCACAGCAGAAAGATAGCTTTTTGCCAGAGTCTTGATAAAGTCCTGGCATAGAGGGCTGCACACTGCTTTGGGGAGAAGGGAGAACTCTGCAATGAAGAACACTGTGACCCTGCCTAGAGGGTAGGAAGAAAAAAATCGCAAACTCCTCTCTTTTTACCCTAAAACCTCCCTTCTAATCCTTTCAAGCCTTTTTCTTCCAGGTGGTAAGAGTTAATTTTCAGTCACTGTACTCAATTACAAAGTTAATGCTAGACGATATTAACCAGCAGTCTTAACTGAAATAGATTGTATGTCTTAAGGGTTTAGAGTTAAACTTTGACTAGTCTTATCACAATCCAGACAAACCCTAGGCAATAATCCCAGACACTTAGATGTATCTGTATTGATGATAGAGATCTTCTGACCAAAGGCTCTATTCTATAAGTGATTTGCAATCACTGAGTCTCAGAACGTGCCCCTCCTCTACCCCACCCTGAGCCACATTTCCTGACTCTCAGATTAAAGCTGGGAAATTTCAGGCTCCAAGAAGTTGGCCTGAAATGAGGAAATGTGTTTACACGAGTATTCCACATAGAGGTGATGAACACCCTGGTGTCTGAGGATGACTTTGGATCTGGATGGCTTTGGGTCCTGTGGTGTGGCTTGATCTCTGCAAATGGGTCAGTACTGAAATGGAACTGTTTCCATTTCCAAATGGTGAACCCAGAACAGGGCCAGGCTGAGCTTAGAGTGCGCTGAGGCAACAAGCCTGGGCAAAGACCAGAATCCAAACTAATCATTCACATAAGGCTCCATCAAGAATTTGCTCTCCAATTAGACTCAAAGCAAGGCTAGAGCTTGCTGGCAACCAGGCCAAGGAGGAGGCAGGCCAGGGTGCTGGGTGAAGGTGGAGGGTGAGGTGGGCCTGCAGGCCTGGAGTCTCCCTTGAAAGCCTGATGAGACAGCCGCACGGCTCCGTCTCCGCTGCTCAGAAGACTTGGTACTCAGTCAGGAACCAGCATCTGACAGAGCCCTGCTGAGTTTATGAATGTGTCTAACCACAACTTTCTGATCTCCAAGCCATATTCAGTGTGAGAGCTAAATCGAGCATGGAATATAATAATTTCTCTGAAGCCCCATGCAGATTTGCCTTTCATCTCTGACTCAGTAAATCTCCTTTCTCCCAAACAAAATTTAATAAAAATTCCAGTAATTTCTGAGCTTCAATCCATTTTTCTTTATTCTTCTTTCTCTTCCCTACCCCCTCCCTTCCATTAAGCCCTCAAATGGCCCATTTAATCCTTCCTTTTGGGGCACCCCTGCAAGAAAACAAGTTGTCTAAATGGCTTGTGTTACTCCTTTTATCCTGTTATAGAGGCCAGAAAGGGAAAGAGTCCCTCAGAAAGTGCAGAAATGCTTTGGCTGACAAAGGCTCCAAAGTCAAACAAGATTCAGAGGAGGGTTTCTGAGCTAGTTGCTGCTCATTCCTGTTTTCATCATTTTTCTCTTTTTTCTTCTGAAGAAAAAGGCTGATGCTTGGGTCTGTGTGATCAGTGCCAGGCTGAACCTGGCTTTGGAGGTATGAAGAGTAAGGACTAAAATGTTGTCTCCAGGGACACTGAAGAACTGCCCCAAAACATCCCAAGTTTTGCAAGCAGCTGGCGGATATCCCCCCAGACCTGTTACGTACCTAACCAATGCCTCCTCTTTCTCTAGAGCTTGGTGCAAAGCCTTCCCTCATTCCAGGACTTGGGTTCCCTGACATCTACTATCCTGCTCCTGGAATTTTCCAGCAACAAATCAGAGATGGTAATCCCACACTTATCTGTGGAATTCCCTACCTCAAGTCTGTTCTCCCCTCTGGACTGGACACTCCCTAAGGGCAGAGGCTGTATCCATCCTCCTCACTCCTTAGCACCTAGCGTGGAGCCTGGTGTGGGGTGGGCATGAAATACATACTTGCTGACTGTTGGACTGAGAGTCAAGCTCCTATGCCATCTGTGTACCCTGAAATCACAGCTCAGAAACGCAAAGGGACTGACTTGGGATTTACAGAGCTAGCTGGTGATGAAAAGGGATCTGAATTCAAGTCTGTCTGATTCCAGAGCCTACGCTCTTTCCATTCTGCCAGGAAGCTTTGCAGGGTTCTTACAGCTCCTTTCATCTCACTCCAGTATGACTGGCAGAACTGGGGAAACAAAGCTCGTTAAAAGATAAAGGTGGAAGGGAGTAGTTGGCTCTTACTTCCACAAACCTATGTGTCAACAGGGTTTAGGACACTGGTGAAGCACCAGGCTCTGGCATTGATCATACTTGGGTTCATACTCCAGCTGTGAAACTTCTGTGCTGCTTGCCCCTAAGCAAGTTTGCTAACTTCTAGAAGGTTCCATTTCCTTATCCGAGGAATGGTGGTAATAATACGCAGCTCTTCATGAGGTTGTGAGTATCAAATGAGAAGCACAGGGCCAACAGGCTCACAGAAGGCATCTGGAAAATGGCAGCGATGTTACTCATGTTAGGAAGACGGTTCTCCCTCATCAAAGCCAAGATGGGATGGGGAAAAGGCAAATAAAACAGGACGAGTGAAGCTGCCTTTTCTCCAAAGGACAAACTCTTTCCTGGGAAGTAGATTTGGAAGAAACATGACAAATTGGAATAGCACGTGAGCTGTCCAAGGAGCTTCCACATGACACATGATGAAACCTAATGCCCTGGCCAATCCCCGAGGGACTCCTGATGGCATGTCAGTAACAACCACCGGAAGTACACACATTTCTCCTTAAAACTCTTACTCACGTCTGAGAGCACTTGTGCTGTTTGCTTTGTCTTTGGAGTACGGTAATAGGAGTGCACATGTGAAAACCCCTCGGCAAGTCATAAAAGTCACTCATTCTCAATAGCTCATGAATAAAAACAACATCCCACACACGTGGGAAAAGAAAACAGACCACCTCTGGCAGCGTGGCTGAGAGCATACCATTTCCAAAATACTTGCAAAACAAAATACAATTGGATCACAAGGAAGAAAAAACCAAAAGAAACAAGCAAACAAAAAAATGACTAACACCACAGATGTTTCTTAAAAACATACATCCCCTTCCTCTTAGTTTCTTGCTTGCCCTTTCACATCCATCCATATTCTCCTGCCTCCTGCAAAATACACACACACACACACACACACACGCACATATGTATATATTTATCTAAAGAAGCCTCATGCCCTTGCAGATGCTGATGGAAATTCAGCTGCAGAGGACTGATTCCTCCCAGCAGATGTTTTGTGTTATCTCAGTGCGTTCCTCAAGAAAGTGTCTGTTCGTCATGCCAAGGAAAACAATCCCATGTAGCAGGACTTTGTTCCTCTGCCTAAAAAAAGAAAAATAAAAAAGTCCCAAACACACTGACAGCTGCGAATAGTTAGAAATCAACTGGCTACTACTCTATTCTCCAAGTCTCTTTCTCTGCCCTTCCCAGCCCCTCTGTGCTACCCCCTACTCTGTTACCAACGTGGCTGGACCACAAGAAAGGCAAATGGACTATCATGTGATTATATGTTCTCAACAGATTGTTAATTGTTTCAGACACACCACGTGCCGGGCACAGGAAGTGCTGCCTCAGCCGCACAGGGGAGCGACTGTGGGTACAGTGCACCTGCTTGTTACACGGCCTTGTACCCACCAGTGCCACGATTCAGCTCCCGAAGCCACTCCATACCCCATCCCCGAGGTGGCTTCCACCTCCATGTCCATGCCCTGACGGCAGAGGCATGGACATGGAGGTGGAAGTAGGTGAAGAAAGACCCAAGAAAACCTGAGAAAGGTATTTACTATGGATTGATCATGAAAACCACTAAAAACAAACTAGCTAGTTCCAACTGGACCAGTTAGCTGAAAATCAAATGGGCCAAATGCGTTAGAGTGAGCTGAGAACAGGATGTTAATGAACTTCATTAGCAGTGGAAAGTTTGATCATGAGCCCAAGTCAGAATATATGAAAATGACCCAGATTCCTTGTCATGAATGTGGTATTTTGAGTATCCTCACAAATAAAACTATCCCTTATTCCCCAGCAGAATCTTTCTTCCATTATGAGGTAGGCAATCAATACCATGTCTGGTCTTGAAGAGTTTCTAATCTATAAACTTGTCTTCAATCCCTTGCCTCTTCCCCTAGCTCAAGCCACCATCACCTCCTGGCCAGTTTGCATGGCTCCCCCTTCACTGAGCTCTCTTCCTCTACACATGCATTTCTCCAATCTTCACCTGGCAGATAAAGGATCTTCCTAGTAGGCACATCTAACCAGGAAGTCTGTCTTTCTGCATAAACCTCTAAAGCTGCTTCCTACTGCCCCTAAGGTGGCATCAGGCTATTTAACATGGCAGGCAAGACCCTTTGTGATTCACACATATGAATCTCCCCAAAATCATCTCTGGATCCTTCCAACTTCCATGTAATACTCCAGCCCTTCACAGCTAAGATCCTCTTGCTCACTCAGTTCTGGGTGTTGCCACATACTGCAGTGTTGGCAGCTGGAAACCTCTTCCTCAACTTCTCCTTTTTGTATGGTTAACTTCCACTTGTTATTCAAACCTCAACAGATTTACCACTTCCTCTAGAATGCCCACCTCACTCCCAGTCTAGTTAGGCACATCATAACACCCTGTACTTCTCCCATGATAATACCACATCATCTTATAATTGTCTTTTTTTGTTGTTTTGTCTGCCAGTAGACCGAAAACTTTGTAATGTCAGGGAATATATCTTTCTTTCTCAGTTACATCCCTGGCATCTAATACATAGCAGAGCATAGTGGTTTTCTAAGTATTTGTTGGGTGCATACAATGGACTGAATGTTTGTGCCCACCCCCTTAAATTCATGTGTTGAAATCCTAACCCCAAAGCTGAAGGTTAATTAGGAGGTAGGACTTTTGGGAGGTACCTTAAGTCATGAGGGCAGATACCTCATGAATAGGATTAGTGCCTTTATAAAAAAGGACCCTTTCCCTTCCTCCACGTGAGGTTACAGCAAAAAACCCTGCCATTTATGAACCAGGAAGTGGGCCCTCACCAGACACTAAAAGTTTTAGGGCCTTGATATTGGACTTTCCAGCCTCCGGAACTGTGAGAAATAAATATTTGTTGTTTAGAAGCCACCCACTTTTATGACCACAAATGACCACGGAAACCAGAGTAATGGGGAGGATGGTAAAAGTGTCCCCTGCTTGGGTCCCCCTGACTTTTCCCAACTCCACGCAGTGGCCCTTAAGTCAGTCAGAAAACCATTGCTCTGTGCAAAGATCCCCAGGGAACTGCCGTAGGCCCATGTTTAACCTCGTCATGCCTAAAGCAGCAAGGCTGCAGTGAAAATTAATATACATTTTTCTCCTCACACCTGGCAGATCTCAGATAGAAATGCATCACCCTTTTATCAAGTTTTTAGATACTGAGGAAGAAGCATCTCCCTCCTCAAATTGTACTAACTATTTGTATTGATGTGTCTATTTCCATCTAAATAGAAAAGTATCAAACAGGTAGTTGTCCAGAGTTACTGAAATTTGCAATAAGCCAGGTTTGATCGACAAATAACCCTGAGATACATAACGGGAGGAAGCAGGGGGAAGGGAGGAGACAGCAGAAGGAACGGATCCTCTTTACAAAGGGTGGGCGATATAGAAAGAACAGTGATTGGAACCTGACTGGAGGGGTACCTTGCAGAGCGAGAAGAGAACAGTGCCCAGGCAGAATTTAGTCTGAGGCAGGAATGCAACTGTTGAGGAATCTTCTCCAGACAAAAAGGGTCTAAGAAAGGGAAACTTGCCAAAGAAGTTCAGGGTAGACTCTATGTGCAAAGACCCACCCAAGCACGGGGCCGAGGGGAACACTGTAAGTGGGTGCCGAGAACTCTTCCCACCTGACACGGAACAGCTGAGGCAGGGACCGGGCAAGACGCGGCGAGTCGTTGCATTTGCATGTAAGATCCAGTGAAGGTAAGTTGGTGGGATGGGGATGAAGCCAGAAATGCAGCTCTAAAATCTGATCACTGGGTCAAAGTCAAGCTAGATTCATGGACTAACCTGTATAATTCACATAAATTATTTACTTGAATATGTTTTGAACCAGGAACGGGTTCAAATGCCTTCAGGGGTTATAAAGGACCATAAATGAGTAAAGCAAGCTGAGTGTAACGCCATAGGGAGTGGTGCAGACTGTGACAAACTGGAGAATGTATTGTGTAGGAAAGGACAAAAGCCTCTCCACCTTGGCTAATTATTGTCCAACAGGAATATGGGTCTAGGACTGCCAGACCTTCTGGTTTTCCAAGAGAATCCAGAAATCTAGATTGTGTGAAATCTGCTCATAGATAAATGTTGATTAATTTTAAAACAATTAAAATTTTTTTCAAGTGTTTTATGTATTAACATTACTTATTCTTATATAGTTAACTCAGCATAGAAGTTGACGCTATAAGCTGACAGCTGTATTTTAAAATTTTTAAATAGAAAATTTAAAAAAGGAAAGAAAAGGAAAGGAAAAGACACTCAGGTAGCACTGAGCACATGTAACATGCAGATCTTAGTTTCTAATGTCATTCTTCAATGTAAGGAATCAAGGTTCCTTGGAGAAATGGCTGGTTCTTGGACTGGGACAGGAAATATAAACGATAGTTTGGAACACCTTATAGTACCAGAAAGAAAGGAAGTGCTCAATAAAAACCCAAAGATGGGGGCATGACAAAGGGACACAGGAACCAACCTGAAAGAGCTCATGAATGGCCCAAATTTAAGCAACAAATTAAATGGAGTAGTATTGGATTATAATCCAAAGTACGAAATATGTATCCATGAGCCCACACTGATATAAATAAATGGTTGAATAATAAATGGAGAATAGACAAATTCCCTATGGCAGCAGGAATTCAAATAATTTATGTAGATACTCCCGACTCAAGGAGTTGGAGTCTTTGATTGTGGGCTCTGCTTGGTGACTTGCTTCCAAAGAGTACTGTATGGAAGGGGGTGAGAGTGAGGGAATAACATTACAGTGGAGAAACCTGGCAAACATGACCTTGGCCAAGCAATCAAGGTTAACATCAATACCAACAAATCGTGTCCATAGCATATACACCTTCGATATGATATCATGAAAAGTCACGTGTTCACTTTTGTGGTCTTCCTCCCCCAGACCCATAAGCCCCATCTAACCATGAAAAAAAACATCAGGCAAACCCTAAGTCCAAACTGAAGAATGTTCTACAAAATATCTGGTATTCCTCAAAATTGTCAAGTTCATCAAAACCCAGGGTTAGTCCGAGAAAACATCACAGCCCAGTGGAGCCTAAAGAGATATGGTGAATAAATGTAATGTGGTATTATTCTGGAAGGAATCCAGGTACAGAAAAGGAGCATTAGGGGAAAACTAGAAAAATCTGGATACTGTGTGGGGTTTAATAATATTAATAGTAATGTTCTGATGTTAGTTCCTCAGTTGTGACAAATGTATTGTACATGGGTGAGGGATATATGGGGATTCTCTGTACTATCTCTGCAACTTTTCTGTAAATCTAAAACTATTCTAAATAAAAGTTTATTTTAATTTTAAATAAACACTCGGTGGGTCAAAAATATTTGATTGATTCCAAGGGCCACGAGTTTGTACCCTCTGGTTTACACACTGACACTTCTGTGTTTACTGATGAAAATCTTTAATCAGGACTGGCTACACAATCTGCAGAGCCCCTTGTTTAAAAATCATTAAGAATTTCAAGAAGGCAACAGCAGAGTCTCAAACCAAGCACGGGGCCCTTGTGAGTGCGGGGCCTGTGTGACTGCACAGGCTGCATGCCCTGGAAGCTCGTCCTGTCTCTGACATTCAGCATAATCTGGACAGAGCAGTCCAGTCAGCAGTCACCCCTGCCTGATAAAACTCCCACCATATAATCTTCATTTATCCGTTAACTAATTGAAATAACAATCGTTTATTTATTCGAAGATGTGCTAGAGACAAGGGATTTAGCAATAAGCAAAAGAGTTAAATCAAAAGATAAAGTTATCGAATCCCTAGGTGAACTCTGGCACTGAAAGTCGATCCTAGGACCCCCTCCAGGTGCAGACACCCATGGGGGTTCATCCCTCACTCTATTTTCCCGCTTTTCCCCATCTTAACTGCAGCACCACCTACTTACAATGGGACTTCTAAAGAAAGTAAAAATTTCAATTACATTGGCTCCAAAGAGAAACTTTTATTTCCAGGGCACCTAAAGACACCAGATATTAACATATGCAAATATCCTTATCCCAACAAACCAACAAACCAGACAATTGTTATCCCCATTTTGCAGATGAGAAAATAGTAAGTTTGGCCTAAAGCTGCCTTCCTCTGGTTTAAGTTCTGCCTAAAGGTTTCTCCTTTCATACACACTGACCCCAGCTTGATGTGTATACAGACTGTAACTTATTGATACTTTTGTAATAAGTAGCAGAGTCTCAGCCAATCACAGCAGCCCAACTTCCGTCAACCACAGGCAGCCTGTTGTTCAAACCAGGCAAATTAGGCAAACACCCAGCTATTTCTGTACCTCACTTCAGTTTTCTACACCTCACTTTCCTTTTTCCATCCACAAGTGTTGTCCAACCACGTGGCATCTTTGGAGTCGTTCTGAACCTAGTTCTTCTGGGGGCCGCCCGATTTGCGACTCACTCTTTTCTCACTTAAACGCTGTTAAATTTAATTTGCCTAAAGTTTTTTTTTTAACAAGGGTAAGCTAAGAGAGGTTGTGTCACTTGCCCAAGGGATAGAGATGGTGAAGCTGGATTTCAGCCCAGATCTGGCCCACTCCAAAGCATCCATTTCCCAAATAATATACACCTCTACACCTCAAAAACCAAGGCAAATCCTTTAAAATTATTTTTTAAATCAACCTCATCATACAGAAAGTACATCTCAATGGTTAGTCACAGAGTTTAAAAAGTCCTCAACTGAAATAAATTACTGTTAGGCCATTAGCCAGTTTTCGGTCCTTATGAAACATGACTTTTGAGAAGAAGAATCCGAGTTCAGGAAATTGGTCTTTTGGAATTTGGTGGTGGTGAGGCAGGGGTGGGAAGAGGAGGGAGAGGATGCAGGTGACCAAAGCAATGTCCTCTCTAGAACTTGAGATTAACAAGCAGAGGTGAGAAACTGACAGCTGCAGGCCCAAGTCAGCCAGCAGGAATATTTTATTTGAACTACAAAATATTTTTGAAATGCTGCCAACATTTAGAAATTGGAAACTATAACACAAAAATCAAGAATTCTTGCTTCTCTTGGAAGAACTCAGAAGATCTGGCACAACGACACTGAAATTCCCACATGGCAAAGCTCAGTAACGTCCATTTCCCATACATGGGAGATGCTGTACTCACCTGGACAGCCCTATTCATGCCATTTATTTTGCCAGCCTGGACCCTTTAAAGGAAATACTGCTGTGGTTGCAAATTTGATTACAGCAAATGGTGAGTACTTCTGGCTAGGTGGCCTTCCTTGGGCGAGATCCTTGGGATAGGTTGTCCTCTGGGGGAATGGGCTCTGTTCATTCAGAGCCATGGGGCCACCCCAGCATGGTGCCCACTGGCCTGCTACCTGCTCCTCAAGTAGTATATGCTTGACTATCTATCTATCATCTATGTATCTATCTATTTTGAAACAGGGTCTTGGTCTGTCAGCCAGGCTGGAGTGCAGTGGTGTGATCATAGCTCACTGCAGCCTTGAATTCCCAGGCTCACGTGATCCTCCTGCCTCATCCCCCAAGTAGCTGGGACTATAGGTGCATACCACTATGCTCAACTAACTTTTGTATTTTTTGTAGAGACAGGGTCTCACTGTGTTGCTCAGGTCTTGAATTCTTGGCCTCAAGTGATTTTCCTGCCACAGACTCTCAAAGTGCTGGGATTACAGGCATGAGCTACTGTGCCTGATCTGCTTGACCTTCCTATCACTTGTATATTTGCATAGTATACATGCACATTGCTAAATACACTTTGGTATGACACATTTGATCTATGATACATTAACTACAGTGATGCTTTGGTGATGTCACACGGAAGCAGCGTGGGCCAGCTGTACTCACTGGAGGAGAGAACAAATGCCTCCCTCACCGCCATACATCCTGAAAGGCCCCTGGGAACCCCTGCTGCCTGCCCCCACCAGGGGAAACACCTTGCAGAGCAATAGTGCCCTTGCCCACCACTACCTCCCTAGGTTCCTGTGAAAGTTCTCACATTTTCTAGGCCCAAAGGTATTAGCACTCACTGGGACCATTAATTAGCAATTTTAAAATGTTTTCTAAGTCTCTGAAAAAACATCAACATTATAAATCTATGGTTTGTGTTTCAGAGAGGTATTGCAGAACATATATTTATAAAAGTAGGTGACTGCCTATATGAATTCTTTTGGCCTAATCATAAAAGTAATATTGTTAAAAAAATTAGAAAATGCTATCAAGTAAAAAAATCATCACCCTTAATCCACCAAGAAATAACCACTGGTGATATTTTGGTGTGTTACCATCCCATCTGTGTGTGTGCGTATGTGTAGTTTTTTATAAGATTAGCATCATACTATATATTCAGTTTGTATCTTCCCTTTTGAACTTGAAGAGTATTAAATATTCTTTGAATCATCATATACCCATCACACAGATTTAACAATTATCTAGACAAAGTAATATTTAGATGACTCTTTGAGCATGACTTTGGTAGTTGGTCTCTGACAATTTTCCTTGGCTAGATTCTCAGGAGTTGGTTAAATCTCATAGTTTATATTAATGGGCCATGTACATTTTGTACTATACTCCATAATAGATCTGTTTGTTTCATAGAAAATATTAAAGTTTTCCTAAATCTTGAAATAAAATTATCACGCACTATTTATGTTGCACTGTTGGTACTCCCTGGCACACCACTGAGTCCCCACCAGTGGGCACGCCTTCTTTGCCTCAGCTGGAGAAACACTGACACTGACACAGGAGTCAAGAACCAGAGGTATAAACAGCAATTAGTCTTCCTTTGAGTAGAGCAGTGGTCCTCAACCGTGGCTGTACATTAGAATTATCTGGGGAGCAGGAAAAAAAAAAATGGAAAGGCAGTGTTCTCACACTAGAACAATGGAATCTGAAATTCCCTGGATGATTCTAATGTACAGCCCTGGTCAAGAAACACTGGCCTAGAATAGTGATTCTTAGAAGTGTGGTTCCTGGACCAGTAGCACCAGCTATGTCTGGAAACTTGTTAGAAACTTGCTGGAAGTGCCAATTCCCAGGCCCCAATGTAGCAGTATTGAGTGCAATGCTTTAAGAATAGGGCTCAGCAATCTGTGATGTCCTCCAATAATCCTATCCCATGAAAAAGTTTTAAAACCACAGGTCTAGAACTTTCCTTTGTGCACATTCCTGGCTCAAGGATACAGCCTGCTTAACCAAGCAGGGAGGCTGATTGAAGACTCACAGCATCTGGGGTCAGACAGACTTGAGTTCACGTCTCTCGTCTGCCACTTCTGCCACTTCCTAGCTATATGATCTTGGGCAAATGACTTAGCCTCTCTGAGGCTCAGTTCTACCATGCAGGACATGGGGATATTAATAGTATCTAACTCCTTGAGGATTAAATGGGAAATAAAATAATGAAAGGTATTTTCTAACATAGGTAGAGCTTGATAAATAGATAAATATTAGCCATCAGAGAACCACTACTAGTGGCCAGGAGATGAGAAAGGAAGCTTCCACGGAGGTGGAAGGAGCCAACTGATCTGGCGGTCTGAACATCCAGAACAGATGTTTGTTTCCTGACTCTTCTCCAGGCCTGAGCTGGATTTAGATTGCACCTGCTATTGGCATGAATACATGAGTCTCCCAGGATGAGACGATAAGTCATTCCCGCAGGAGTTGTCTTCACACTCTGGAAGTGCTGAAAATAGATGACCAGAGAATCAGGTTTGGTCACATGGACCTGAAAACTGTCAGGGGTGGGAGGAAAGGGAGAAGCGAGGGAGACACCCTGCTAACACCTACACCAGCGTTCTCAGGGAGCCATGAGAGGCACCTGAAAGGCTCATTAAAACACAGAATGCTGGGCTGCACCTCCAGAGTTTCAGCGTGTCTGGGGTGGCTCCCAGAATTTGTACTTCTAACAAGTTCCCAGGTGATGCTCATACCAATCTGACCATATTTTTTATGCCAAATTGAAAACACTGGCAGAGTTCATGAAACTGAAAGGCAATTGAGCTGTGACGCATAAAAGTTTTTAGAAGCTGAGAAATGTTCTCTAAGATTTTCATATTTCCTCTGTAAAATTCAAATTCCCTTTGACATGCTATTTAGATTTGCCCCAGAATAAGACTGGCCACCTTTGCAGACCTGTGCATGGCAATGCTCATTGAACCCTAGATCCCCTGAAGGGGTTGGAAGGGCAGAGTGATGGGTGGGCATAGCCCTCCTTGCTTTGCTCTCACAGGTGGTGGCTTAAAGAGTCAGTCATTCACAGTCACACATCCTTCCTCCAAGATGCCTGCACATACCAATGACTTAGTATGGACTAAGTGTCTGTACACACTATGTCATCTAATCCTTCCTGCAACCCTGAGGTATGTATTACTTATATCCCAATTTTTACAGATGAAGGAACTGAAACTCAGAGAGGTTAAACACATTTTCTGAAGACATGTGGCTAATAATAAGGATCTTCGGATCAGAAATCAGATCTCAAAACCTTTGCATTTCTGTCTCACCCACACAATGGGCAGAAGAGTTCTTGCTAGCTCTAGACTGAAAGACCATGTGCATGACTGGGAATGAACTAGGCATTTTTGGTATCAGGACACCCTGAATCTGAGCCAGGGTGGGGATGAGGTAAGGAGGACGGACTCTGTATCTGGATGGGTGAGAAGGGGCACGGCACATATTCCTGCTTGCCTGCTCTCCAGCCAGCTCTGCTCACCGCTCCGGGCAAAGTGAACAGGAGGGAAAGTTGGTCCTCACTCCATCTAGTTCCCTCAACGATGTCACCAGGATGACTACATCCACCCCTACTCCCAGCTCCAAAGGGACACAGCTGGGGTTTAGTTCTAGAACCATCAGAAGTAGGAGTTAGCTTGGCCCGAATGATCATGGAGGTGAGGGCTGGGGACTTGGTTTACCAGAGTCTGTGCTCCTCTCTCCCGCTCTGGCTCACTCTTGGGCTTTCTGGCTCATTCTTGGGCTTTCTGGCTCATTCTCCCAGCCCTTGCCAGCCCTGATGCATCCCTACCCAGGACCACACTGGGGAATCATATGCATCTTTGGGTACTACATGACTGCCCAGGGGCAGAGCCAGGCATGTGACTTAAGTGATATGAGAAATGGAGGTATCATGTGTGGGGAGGGGGATAGGACACTGGGAGGATAGGGCTTAAATATTTGGAGGTCATTTGGAAAAGGAAAGGGAAGAGAAAATAGCAAGCCACTTGCCCAGGGCCACAAAGTGCTGGAGTGGAATTGAAGCCCATTTCTTTCTGACTTCAAAGCTTGTTTTCTTTCCCCTTTACTCTAGTCTGTTTTTTCAGCCCTTTCCTTCTTAGTTCAATGTGAAGACAAACTTTCACATTGCCAGAGGTGTCCAAAATGGTGATGCATTGCCTCAAGGCCAGGAGGTGATCAAGAAAAAGCCTGGAGACCATTTGTGAGGGTTGCTGGAGAGGAGATTCAGGTAAGAGGAGAAGGTTTCCATCACTGACTGCACATCACAATCTCCTGCACTGCTTCCTAATAGGACAGACTCCCAGAGCCCCTTCTGATTCACTGGGTATTGGACACAGCTTGGGAATAGGTGATTTTTAAAAGTACCTTTGGGGATTCTAATGCAACATTGGGAATCTTTGGGGTCTCCTTCATCTCTGAAATCCTATGACTCTAGAGTCTCTGGTGTAAGAGATGGCCAGCTGTGGGGTCCATGCTGGTGATAACAGTGACAACAATATTTCCTAGTGACTGAGGGTTTAGTCTGAGCCAGGACCAGCTGTTACCTAAGTCCTCACAACGACCACACACAGCAGGCACTGCAATCAGCCCCATTTCCCAGATGAGGAAACAGACAAAGGAAGATTAAATTTCCTGCCCAAGATCATACTCCAAAGGTTTGGGGGAGCGGGGCTGTGAGCAGCATAGGCTGGCTGTAGATCTTTTCTCCTAATCATAGAAGGAGAAGGAACCAAATGAGACCAGATCCAAAGCCACTCAGTCCAAGGCAGATTCTGAACAAAAGCCCCCAGCAGTTTATCTCCCAAATAACTAAAAGCACAGTACAAATACCAAGAGAGTTGAACAGACTCTTAGATCTTGAAATGATCGTAAGAACTAAAAGAGTTGCAAAGCTCTCAGAGCATAAAGTCTAGATGTTTCTTTGGTCTAAATGTATTATATTTTGTTTTTCAAAATATGTACACTTTTCAAAATACCACAAAGTGCACCCAGGTAATTCCTACTGCCATTCCTTCATTTTAAAAGAAAACAAAACTTGCTTGTTAAAAATGGTTTTAAGGTTGTCATGGAATGTTCAAACAAAATGTCCTTAAGTATGTTGACACAATGGTTAAAACATTAACCCCAGTGAAACTCCTGATGTGGTAATTTAACAGAACCCACCCATGCCGTTCTGGGAGAAGCTGGATCAGTTCCATTATCTTGCAAGATGTGTGTAAATCCTCACCCACCCAGAAGTCTAGAGACTGCCACTAGGAGTGCAGTGTTAGCACACAGCCCTTCTCAACCAAATATGCTCTCATTTCCTTTCTCAGGGCCAATCTTAAAGTTCTATGAGGGTCAAGAGCAGAAAAAGAGATGGGACTTCTATACTCTGAGGGCTGAAGCCATCAGGCACTTTTCAGGTTAAATGCCCTGGGAAACTAACCCTCTCATTAAAGTTGACTCTGGGCAAAATGGTGAGAGGAGTGGAGGGGTGGTCCATCTTCCAACCCTCCCCAAAGCACCCTGTTCTGATTCCTGCCCAGGGCCCTTAAGCTATTCTGGGTGTTTGAGGATTCCTTCTCGCTTGTGGTTCCTGATCACTTGGGAGATTGGTTAAAATTCACAGGACGGAGCTGAGACAGCTTGAGTGGGGTCAACCAGTCAAAGATGATGTCTGGGGCTTTTCACACTGCCTAAGGAGGCTCACCTGAACCTGGTGGTGGGATGAAGCGGCCCAATGCCACCTTCTTAGACTTAGAAAGCATCTGGGGGACACCAGTTCACTTCACTATCTCTTATCATACTAACGATCTGGGTGAGCTTTGGAGGGACTCAATGAACCTCTCCAGGTTTTAGACTCTTCAGCTGACAAACGAGTTGCACCTGACATCAGTGTGTCTCAAGCTCTTTACCAGGCACAGCATGCTGCTGAGAGGGCGGGAAGAACAAGGAATTCCTTTTCCCTCCTGTGCATCCATGGCCGGTGTTCGAGTTCTATGTGGGATTACACTTGACACATTCTAAGTTTGAAAACTCGTCTAGGAGATTTCTAAGGTGCCTCTAGACCAAACATTCCATGGTTCTGAGACTCTATTTCCCACAGAAATAGATGGCTGTCGTATCCCTAATCCATGCTGAGCTGAGGATGCTAAAGGCTTAACAGATCTTCCCCGGGGCTGGAGTCCTAGGAGCTGCAAGTCTGTCTCTGCCAAAGGACTGAGAAGCTGCCTCCATTCTTTGCACTTCCTGGGATCAGACGAGGGTCTTCAGTGGGCTCAGAATTCTGCCAAGTGCCCATGCAAACCAAGGCAGAAGTGGACAGCAGAGGTCTGGGCAGAATGGGGACACCAGGCATCATACCCCAAGCTGGGCCCCTGGTGGCACTGCCTGATTTGTGATGGAATTGAAGATATTTTCCTTCCAGGAATTGTCCCAGAATTTCTAAGTCTATGGGGAAGAAACATTAAATTGGTGAGGGGTAGGTATTCTCCAGCCTGGGCCTTGGAGCCAGAAAGCCCCAGGTAGATAATTTTGACACCCCCTCACTCTAGCTATGTGGCATTGGACGCATTATTTCATCTTTCTGGGTCTCAGCGTTTTCATAGTTCAAAGGGGTGATGAAGTAACTTTGCGTGTGTTGACAGCTTGGCACAGTGTCTGACACTGTATATGTGATTATTTGTTATTATTGCCATTACTCTGCACTAGGCAGCTCCTGATGACTGCCTTAAAATGTGACGAGTAATAAAAGGAGCATAAGAAACTTAAGGGGCTCAAAGTCACCTGGCTGTGTGGGACACCCATAGCTTCAGCTATCAGGTCAGTTCTCTTTCTACACAGGCTTCTCAGCCCAGAGCCCCAGGCTCCCCACAACACACTGAGCAGGATCAAACGTCCCTAGCTATTCTCAGTGCTCTGACTCATTCTTTCGCCCAGAGGCTAGAAGGATGCATGTTCTTCAGAAGATCAGGGCCAAATCTTCCCAACCCCCCTTCACCCACATTGCCTAGGGTGGAGAAAAACACCTAATAAATCAAGGCACATTATAAGTTCCTTCATGCTGACTCTGACAAACAGCTCCTTGGCTCCTACCTGGGATGAGAAAAGACCAAACCAAGAATTCCTTGGACCCTGCCCTCACAAGACATAATAAAAACCTGATAAATGTGAACTTGTGGTGAGATATGGCTCTCCAGTGTGCCATGAGATATGAAGATATACACTCAGGGGTCACATAGGATGTTAATCTGTACAGAGCAGAACTGGCAGAAACAGGGTGCTCCTTGGAGTCCCGCAAGGGTATGAAATTGCCAGTGTTCTCCCCTCCCCCCAACCCAGCTAAATCCCCAATTCAAAGCCACACCACAAAATCATGAACTTTCAGGACGTGGTGCTATGTGGTCTTTATGTGTTAAATTACATAAGTGATGAAACAAATAACACTTTATTAAGGAAGAAGTACTCTGGGGAGGGGAAGAATAAATTGATTAATAAGATAGTAAGAGAGAACAGTTGAGTAGGAGAAAAGGATGTCACGGGAGAAGAAAATATTCATTAAATGTGCTACACACAATTCAGGCCTAAAAGGAGAAGTGTTTAGCAGCGTGGATCTGGGATCCCAGCCTGCCCATGTTCACATCCTGGCACATAGTCACTTGGATGAATTGTGTGACCTCTCTGTACCTTGGAGGTAATAGCAGAACCTTGCCCACAGGGTTGTCATGAAGATGAATGAATTCATATATGTCGAGCCCTTACAACAGAGCCTGGTGCACAGGAAGTGCTACAGAAGAACTTGCCATTATTCATAAGGTTTCTCATTTCACTTCTCCATCTCATTTTGATCCTTATGAAGTAGGCATGGTCCAAGTTTTATATAGTTGGAGAAACTGAGACACAAATAATTTATTTAGGATCACATGGGTACGAACTGGAGATGTGGGAATTCAAACTCAGTTTCAATTGATTCCAGGTTAACTACCTGAATAATGCAGATTCACGAAGGTTACACAAGCAAGAGCCAGAAAACCTTTCAAAGGGGTTGATAGAATGAGCTGGGGGATGGCTCTTGAGTCAAGTCTAGAAGGGCAAGAAGGTGGTTTACAGGTGGATGGGGTATAGAGGATATGTATCCTTAGAAGCAGATTATTATCCCTTTAAATGAGGACAGAGCTGCTCTGTGAACACAGTAAAGCCAGTGCCTTTATAGAATGTCCTGGAGATATGTATGTGGATCTATTTGCTGCTCAGATGCTAGCAGACTGCATTGCTCATGTGTTATTTATACTGTACTCCACCCAAACATAGTGGGCACTTACTAAATGGCTGCAAGTACTCTCACCTCCTACCATATGTTGGCACAAGGTTAAATGTACACGTATTGTCTAGCATTCCCCAAAGTTTGCCCTCATATAGCAAGATAGTCCTTAAAAAATAAAACAAAAGATACCAGAATGAAATAAAATTCCATTCACTCTAGTCCTTTCCAAGAAAGTTCCTGGTATATATCGGCATTATAAAGGCTCTGAGAAATTCTACAGCAAGGAAACCTGCTTACCTTTAATGCAGTGTTTCTCAAACCTAGTTAGCCACAGAAGCCTTTTCTGTATGGTAGAAACTTCGGGGGAATACTGAAATCACCTGATTAAACTTAGCCCTGCAAGGGAGGAATTTTTATTTTCCCACTTTCCAGGTGAGCAAATGGAAGCTCATCCAGCAGGTGGTGGAGCCACAGTTAGATGTCTAAGTCTCTGCCTCTGGAACAAGGACTAGGCCTAAGTTCACTAGTTCTATCTGTAAATGTAAGGAAACAAGCACCTGAAGCTAAGAAACAGACCAGCAGCTGACCTCTCATGGCATTTGGGGTTAGTTCCTGGGATGGGACTGGGGAGATCCTGTTATTTCAGAGATCAATGGCTCAAACAATTTCAGACTATTCATCTTGGCAAGTAGCTGGTACATACTTCATTGGACTAATGAAAAAAACTCTGGCCATTTGACAGGTAAAATCACTCTTATTACAACAATTGTTCTGCAATAACTCATTCTTCCATAGAAAACAACAGTAGAGGCAAACATGACTGAGGATTGGAACACAGCAATGCTCTCTCCACCAACAACCCACTCCAGCATTTCCCTGGCATGTCTGAGTGTCAGACAGAAGCAACCCTGTCCCTCGCACCTGCTAAATGCCTCCTAGGGCAGCTTCCCAGCTGTTCTGCCAATAAGTAGCATCAGAAACTAAGGAGAGGCCTTCTAGCCATATGGCACCACCTGTGCCCAGGGAAGTGAGCTTGGGCAAGGGTGAGAAGCTGAGTCTGGTCCTTGGCCAGCAGCCCCAGTCTCCAGCCCCTCTGCCATGACCTCAGATCATGTCTCCAAAGATACATAGGTTGGTCAGGCAGTCCCTGCCAAGAGGAAGCAGAGGAGCATTTGGGAAAAACTAAGAGATACATAAAGGCATCTTGCCCTAGAAATTACCATCAAGTCAAAGCTGTTTAATGACTGCTGGATGGCCCTGCTACAGGGCAAGAAGCAGGAGGGCAAGGGGATGAGGAGTGGGGAAAGAGGGGTCTTTAGAAGATGTTTGCCTGAATCTGTTTTCTTGCTGAATTTCCTCCATAGGGTTTAACACACTCCCTTGAATTCTCAAACGTACTCACATAACACGTTTCAAAGCAAAGCAGGACATACAATAGAGCAGCGATTATTTTTCCCCAAGTCATGTCAAACCAATCACAAATTTACTGCGCACCTCCAGAGTGTCAGGCCTTGTGCTGGGTACCATGGTGTACAGTGACAAGTTAAAAAAGAGAGGACAGGACTGACCAGTGGTTTTGAAACTATATTCTACAGGTTCTACAAAGGTGCCTAGCTAAGGTGCCTGGATGGGGCATGGGAGTAGTGAGGGGTGGAAAGTGTGGGGTCCTGTGTACCCACCCTCTCTCATTCCCCTCTCCCCACCAATGTCAGCAGCTGTTTTTATCTGTTTTCTGAGTTTCCTTACAGGGAGAGCTGTTGGAGGACTTTATTGATGTCTGTAAAGCCTTTGGGAATTTTTGAAGGTACCTTCTACAGAACTGGTGCAAGAACAAGACTCTTATTAAGCATGCAAAGACAGATGCCAATATTGATTGCCCTAATGGGCTCTGGCAGAGGAAACACACTTACAGTTAATTGTTTGCTGAGAGCTTTTGAGCAAGCACAAGCACTGGCCAGACCTGGCACTCCCTCAAGCACCTACTTGCTCCCTTTGACAATTTGCTGTGGCAGCTGCTGGGATAAGCCCCAGAGCACCTTGAGGTTTGTATGCTTTTCATGCAAACATCTTGATGAAGGGTGCCTCCGGGCCTTGTGCATAGGGAATGAAGACAGTTCTCAGACACTTTGCCCTCAGACATGTCTAGGGAGGTTGGCATCCCAGTAAGCTCTAGACACCTGGATTGCTATACAGACGTGTGTAAGAAGTACAAGGACGATCCATCCTGCTACCGCTTTTCCTGGGGCAGGAGGCAACACATAGAAGATGCTGGGGGTCCAAGCATGAGTCCAGGGTTCCAGTCCAGGCCTCACTTGTGACCTTGGGCAGGCAACTCCTCTCTTTAACCCTTTATTTTCTCTTCTGTTTACCAGGGGACAGTGATTGTTCCTATCTCACAGGGTTGAGGGGTTAAATTATCCACATGATGTAATAAGCATATGGTAACTGATTTATCTTAGCCATTTTTCATATTATTATTATTGACACATCTTAGAGGAACAATTCAACAAAGCCAAAGAAAATGTCCAATAACAGCGATAACTCATTTGATGGTCTTGATCTGGAAGTAATGCTTATCAAAATGAAAACTAAAGCAGATTGAAGGAACTGTTTTGTTGATGGGAATTTTCTAATGTCTCAAGAACAGCATGAAGAATTTCTTTTTCAGATGCTAAAATGCATAAATCTAAGAAACTTCTCTCCTTAGAGAAATTTGCCAGATGGAAGCACTTTTCAAAGGAATTTCAAAATCTATATATGTAGCACAAACAGGGTCATGTGTAACCCTGTACCAGTTGTCATCGCATTCTTGATGGCCCCTAAGGCCCAGTCAGCCTGAGTTCCACAGATATTTTACTAGCTATAGGAATTGCATTCAGAACACGTCTTGAAGGAAAACATCACGAGCTTATCTTTCCAGGGGCCAAGGCAGCAATAAAAGTATCAGCTCACAACTCTTGTGTTATATCCCTCTCATCCAAGCACATTCCTCTCTGCAATCTACTTGCTCCTGGAGGAGTTTCGGGAAGAAGTGTGAGCTCTCATTCCTCCTACTAACTCATGTGAACTCAGAACACCTGTAATTTCCCAGCTGCCTGCAGTTTACCACAGTAATGCAAATGTTTGTTTTGGCTTCTCCATACAGTACGAAAATAGCAGCAAAATGTGGTAGTTACTTCTGGGTACCGAAAACAAAGTTACAAGCCTGTGAAAGTGAATCACTGTGACTTAATGAAATCTGTGGCCTAAATGTGAGCTTGTTAAGAAAACTGAAGTTGAATGCTTCCTTTAAACAGAATGAAAGGGGAGAGATGAATGAGTAAATGAATAATTATTCATTTAAAATATTTACCATGGGTGGGAATCATTATTTCTAAAATTCTGTGGGAATCTGCTACTGAAGGGACTTTGTAAATTTAGAAGAATGATTAAGGATTAAAGGTGATGAATCTTAACAGGCAGACCGTGTGACACCTACCGGCCCCCATGTTCTCTCCCGTCAAATGCCTGCCCCTCTTTGGAGACACAGTATAGAGCCTGGATCTGGACCTAGCTCTGTTATTTCCGTCACTGCACCTCACTTTCCTCATCCGTAAAATGAGGATGATAGTAACAGTATCAAAGTCACAGTATTGCTGTGAGGATTAGAGTTAATATTTTTGAAATGTTTAGATCTGTGTACGGCACATTCCTATATACATGTTAGCCACTACAACTACTATTATCATCATCATGATTGTCATCAGATTCTCCTGGTACATCCCTCCTCCTCCAGGATGCCTTAAAGTTCCCTGCATCAGCAACGTTGATGGGAACATTTTGAGGACAGAGATGTTCTCTCCAGAAGGTCATTATAGTATCTCCTTAACCACTGACCCGGATTAATATTTCAGACAGATTGAAAGTCACCTTGAAGGAATAGGGAGTATAGTCTTGCAAGGCTAGGACGAAAAATAAGTACAGTGCATTAAATGGAGAAGAGAGTTTGTCTTGTGGCAAGGGGCATCCCAAGGGTTTAGCATGTTGAAGAGTCCTCTTAGGGCCATGCTTCCCAAGTGGGGGTGATTTTGCCCCCTTCCCCAGGACATTTGGCAATGTCTGAAGACATTTTTGGTTCTCACAATTGGCCAGGGGGGCGCTATTGGCATCTGGCAGGGAGGCTGCTGGACATTTTACAATGCACAGGACAGCTCCCCACAACAAAGGATTATCCAGCTCAAACGTCAATAGCACCCAAGTTTAGAAATCCTGTGTTAGGGTAAGCCTTGGGATGCAAAGCACCTTGGCTCCATAGGAGCTCCCGCTTTAAGTCAGATATACTGTTAACTTCCAGCTACCCAAGAGCGAATCTAGTTTCCAAAGGTGCCTGACCTGCTTCTTTAATGATTTACGTGGGATGCTACTTCTATACTGCGGCAGCGATTTGTTATGGAACACCCCCAGATCCTGGAGACAGAGGCCGAGGATCTGGCTTGGTCCCCAAGCACCCATATAGTTCTTATTTCAGCACTGACCATGAGGCTACTGTCTTAGTTCACTCACTGAAGCATCTACACTTGCTAGGCTCTGAGCCTTCAGAGACGGCTCTTCAAATTTAACCTAAAACATGCTCAATTTATTCTGTTCCTCTCCCTCCTAAACATGCTCCTGCCTCCAATCTTCCCCATCTCAGTCCAAGCCTTGACCATCTTCTCTGTTTCCCAAACCAGAAACCCAGGCAGTACCCTCCACTCCTCCTTGCCTCCCCATCCCATTCAATCCACAGGCAGATCCTATGGCTGCCGCCTCTTAAATTCATCTTGAAAGCTTCCTCTTCTCTCTGCCCTCACCTAACCATGGTGAACAACTTCCTAAATCGCCTCCCCATTTTTATTCTTGACAATTTCCACATAATTCTCCACACAATGGTCTGAGTAATCATTTAAAAAAAATAATTAAAGGCTACCACTCCTGATATCTTTTGATGGCTTCCCACTAATGCTTCAAGTAAAATTCAAACCCTTTACTGTGGCCTGAAAAAGGTCCTATATCAGGGGTTCCCAAAGAGTGGTCCGCCAGACCTGCAGCATCATCTGGAACTTGTTAAAATGCACACTCTCAGGCCACACCCAAGACCTGCTGGATCAGAGACTCCGGGGGTGAGGCGGCAATCTGCGTGTCAGCGAGCTCTCTGGATGAGTCTGATATGTGCTGGGCTTCGAGAGCCACTGCTTTATGTGCTCTGGCTCCTGCCCATTTCTCCCCCCTCATTTTGTGCCATTCTTCTCCCTTCTGATCACACTCCAGCCAAACGGGCTTTTTTCCAATTCCGGGAACATGCCAAGGTCTCTTCCACTTTAGGTCCTTGCATAAGCTGTTCTCATGGCTGAAACATATGTCTCTTCACTTGAGATGCCTCCTCTGACCACTCTTTCTAATGTACTTTTCTGACCCCAGCCCATTCTTGGTGGCTATAGTCTGATGGTTTTCTTCACAGCACTTCCTGTCCCTAGTTGTATTCTATCTTTATTCTCTAGCTTACTTGTTGTTATCTGGTTCCTTCACAGGCCCATGAGCCAGGGTCAGATCTGTTTTGTTCATTAATGTACAGTGGAAACTACAGTGCTTGCTACATAGTATTACAGATGATCAGTAAATCAAAGGCAGGACTGGATTAAGACCCTTAAGGCACATCCATATGAGGAGTGCACACTCCCCCACTCCAGAGTGAGGCAGACATTGCTGCTTGATCTGCACAGTCTTTCCCTATAAGCTTGGATATGGCCTCAGAGTTTTTCAAGACCCTCTATTCTAAGCATCCACTTAAAAAAAAAGTCAAGGTTATTAACCTGGAATGGAAGTAGAGCAGAAGTACATCAATTTCCTAAATCGTATTTCAATAATTTAATTGCTAATAGTGTTTATGTGCCAGACACTGCTAACATTTCATAAGCATTAGTTTCCACAGAGGGTAACTGGCAGAGAGAGCATCTGAAGCCCAATGGCTTGAGTGCGGAGCTCACTCACACTCATGGCAGAACCCCTTCAGCACAGTGAGAATGAGTATATTGGAGATCGGCAGAGAGACACTGAGTGCAGAGCACTTCACCCAGTTTAAGGAGTCAGAGGGTGCACTGCACTGAATGTTTGTGTTCTTTCAAAATTCATATATCGAAATCCTAACCCCCAAGATGGTATTAGGAGACAGGGCCCTTGAGAGGTGACTAGGTCATGAGAGCAGAGCCCTCACGATTAGTGCCCCTTCTAAAGAAGGCTCCAGAGAGCTCTCACCCCGCTTCTGACCTCACCAGAAACTGACCAAGCTGGCACCATGATCTTGCCTTCCAAGCCTCCAGAACTGTGAGAAATAAGTTGTGTTGTTAATAAGCCTCCCAGTCTATGTTATTTGTCATAGCAGCCTGAATGGACTAAGAGGAAATCCTGGAGGGGTTCTGAGGCTTGAGTTGGCCAGGCAGAAAAGTGGGGAAGAAAAGGGATGAACTTTTTCCTCATTCCTACTCTTTTCTTAAAATAGGTCTTAGTTGGGAAGAGGAGAGCTTTGGTGTTAATAAAATGGACTACATTCACAGCATGGTATTTGGCTGAGCACATTCTATTCAGAGGTGATTCTGCTGAATGCCTCTCACCTCAGAAAATTCTTCAATGAAAATATTTTTAAAATATTGGCAGCGTATCTGATCTCAGTAAAGTTTATTTATATAAATGAATGGTGGGGTGTAGTGGGCAGTGCTTAAAGGGCCTCTCGAGGGAAGGGGCAGGGCTTTTCAAGTTATTTTCATGCCCTGGATAAACTGATTCACCTCTCCTGGGTCAATAATATCGTCAGGTAATGAGTCATATTATTGTTGGAAGGATGCTGCTCACCTGCAAAATGTGACACAGAAAACGTGTGGAAACCGCAGACATAAATTATTAAAGTATTTTAATGAAAGTTAAGTGTTTATACTAAATATCTTCTCTGAGTGTGATCCAAAAACAATAGAAATAATTCTCAGCTGATATGCAATAAAGGGAAATCTGCGTGGAGGTGGAATTTAAAGCACAGCCGTTACTTCCTGGCAACCGACTGATGTCACATATGGGATCGAGACTTTCCTGACGGGCCCAGGATTCAGCTTGGAGGTATCATATGTTTTAGTTAAATGTAAAGTAACTTCAAATTTAGGGAGTTGTTTCTTTTAAAAAAGATTAATTTTACTTAAATTGATTTTGGGAGGAAGTGCTTAAAGCAAATCAGATGGTTCTACTCTGATATTTTAGCCAGAAATAGATGCAGAAATCTCTTAAAATTCACAAAATTGAGCTTGACATGATGCCATGCCTCTATAAGTCTCTATAGAAAGAACACACAATTCTCAACACAGGCAAGTGCTCATTTCACATCAGATACAATGCCTTTATATGAGAGTTCCTGAAAGAATTATCCCCAGATGAGCAGCATCAGAATCCTGAGAGGCTTACTAAAAATCCAAATTTGGGTCCTATCCAGAATTACTGAGTCAATCTCTAAGGGCAGAGCTCTGGAATCTGAAATTTTAATAAGATTCCCAGAGAATTCTTATTTGGAACCATTTTTTTTCGTGGAATATGAACAAATAACAAGAAAAGATCCCTTTATCATATGTGTGAACAGGTAATTCTTGAATATCAAAGCTTAATGAGACATACAGGCCATAACCACAGAGTAGGTCCCTAGGCTATAAGGAGTACCCTCGAGTGCAAACAGGAGCATTTAAAATATTTGCATATATTTGGAGAAAAGCAAAATAGTATAACGCAATAGTGCCAGACTTCTGCATTTCAAAATCCAGCAAAATTTTAAACATTTGGGCAAGGGGATCCACTAAAAGTTGCCTACCGTTATTTTAACAACAAAGGCAATTTAAAAAGCTTCACCAACTCTATCATTAAATAAATGGACATTTTTACACCAAAACGGAAAAAAAAAAAAAACGGGACAGATATAATCTCAGAATAAAGGACAGTTCTTTACACGGAACAAATGTAGGAATAAAGATGAGGCATTTGACATGGTGACCTAATTTTCCTCATTCTCGTTTTGTCATGGAGGAAGCTCCTAGGTAGTGGGAAGACCCATGTTTTGTGAAGACAAAAGTCAATTCTCAGCTCTGTCCCTTGCTAGCTGTGTGATTTGGGCATCACTCACACAACCTATTTGTCTTGGTTTCCTTATCTACAAAATAAGAATAATTGTCATCATAATTATTAATGACCTCACACCGATTGATCAACAGGCATATTGGAGGGACTCCGAAAATGTCTTCCCTGGTTTCTTCATCAGCATCTATGATCTGCTAAGACTCTTGTTGGAGTTGAGACAGAAAGTCTTGAGACAAAGAGTAGTTTGAGATAAAAAGGGGGAAAGAGGGCTGCTTAGCTGATTGTGCCCAGCATTTTAGTTTTAGCTTCTTTCCTCTTGCTTTAGATTCTGACAGAGTTTCACCTGAGACAGATCCCTGGGACCTGATACTTGGTGACTCTCTGAAATAGCAGTTCTATCCTTAGTTTGTCACAAAATGTACAAGGTACAAATAAATCCTTGCCACATGAGTTTAAAATGCTGTCCAGGTCCCTTCTACTTTTTCTATTATGCCTAGTATGAGTAAGTTATTTCCCCAAAGTAAATATAGGCCAGGTGATTATGGATAGGGCAGAGAGGGGTGTGTTTGTGTATGAGAGAGAGTGTATGTTGTGGAGGATGAGTACTGCTCTGTTGTACAACTCCAGGGGCATCATTCATACATGCTCTATGTGAATCATGCTCCATTGTTAATTGTGTCCCCAAGGAGTTGTGCAATATGGTGGACCTGGGTGCAGAGAGACACATAGATAGATATTATTCCACAAACAGAGCTCACATATGGTCCTCCATGAAATTTAATAAAAATAATTTCATAGCTAACATTTTTTGAGTGCCTATGTGTCATGCATTGTTCTAAGCACTTTACAGATATTGTCACATTTTATCCCTCACAACAACCCTATGATTACTATATTATCTCCACTTTCTATATGAGGAAACTCGTAAGGGGCCACTTGCTCAAGATTACCCAGTTGGACAGTGGCAGAGGCAGGATTTGAATCCAGATCTGCAGAAATCCAGAGTCCAAACTCTGCGACATTTTGCTAAATCACCCCTGTATGTAGAAAAAAATATATAGAGACCAGAGATCTTGCTTAACATTCATAAGTGTTCAAGTACAATTGTTTTCACTTCTTTCCTTCTTCTTAAAAGGCAGTTGACCAGCTTTGGCTATAGCTTTGTGGAATAACTCATTCATCAATCCCCACAGCAATCATGGCTCTGTTTTACTAGTGCAAGGGGCTCTAAGTATTTGAGGTTCTCTCAGAATAAGCTGGTCACTGTATTTCCTAAAGGGATGATCTCCCTTCTTTAAGAAGTAATCACACATGCCCTGCTGAACTGGACACAAAGCAGTAGCCAAATGTCCTGTCATCAAGCCTCCTTCAAGATAACTCTGGTGAGTGGTTATTTTGGAAGTGGCTCTAATCTGTCATGTAATGCGGCTTTGCTAAGACTCACTTTATTAGCTACCACCAAGAGCTAATAAAACATGTCAGGAAGTCTCTGTAAGCTGTAAAAACATTTCCAAAGGTCACTGCCAACACTCCGGACTTCAATGACTTTTTGAAGGAAAAGAAAACAAAAGCAAAGAGCTAGAGTTCTAAAACACAGAAGGACTACCAAAAGAAGTGATCCCAAATGGGCTATAAAGGCTGATAAATCCATACTACACTAGCCATTGGATAAACTGTGTCCAGAAGCTGTGTTGAACAAAAGGTCCAAAAGCCACAAAATATGGTGGGGATGGTGGCAAGGAAGGAATGTAGGACATCCTAGGCATGACCACATATGAAGACACTTTATTTCCCTTGGTTATTTAAATTTTGGTGCATAGGGCATCTAAGTCACACATATTTATACTTCTAGCACCTACAAAAGACTCCTTTATAAACAATGGTGTAGGTGGCAGAGGAGTAATTAATTTTAGATTAACCATAGCATATCAGACATTCTTTTTAATAAATGATTCTTTCTACTATAGAAGTAAACATACTTTTTAATGAAAAGTAGTGAAACATAAAAAATGAGAATCATGTCACCTTAAAAGCTGGGAGTATAGTATGATGCCCACTGTATGTTTCGTGTGTTGAGAGTCATGCTTTGACATTGGGATGTCTCAAGACAAGTGTCTGTGAGCCAGCAGTTCTATTAGATTAGAAATATTAATAACCATTGAGATTTCTATTCATTGCTGATGAGAGGTCTGGGCACAGAAGAGACAATAACATTTTTATCTTGGTTTAGGATAAAAAATTTAGACTTGAAATCTGCACTTTGTTTGGGGGTAAAGGAAAGGTCATCTGTGTCATTATGTCAGGATGTTATGCTGTGGAAGCATCAAAAAGACCATTGAATGGAGGGGGATGTTGGTCAAAGGGTACAAAGTTTCAGTTAGACAGGAGGAATAAGTTCTGGAGATCTATTGTACAGGATGGTGACCATAGTCAATAATAATGTATTGGGTGCTTAAAAATTGCTAAAAAGTAGATTTTAAATATTCTTACCATAAAAAAAATGATACATATGAGATGGGATAGATAGGTTAATTAGCTTGATTTAATCACTGCACAGTGCATGCATACATCAAACCATCATGTTGTATACCATAAATATATACCATTTTATTTGTCAATTAAATAATAAATTAATTTTTTAAAAACAACCATTGATAGGTTGGAATGCCCCAGACAGAGCAGAGCAGGTTCTGTCATGCTTTGGAGCAGTTGCTGGCCTGTCTGGGGCACAGATTGTACTTGGTTGTTTTTAATAATTTACTGCAGGTTTCAATAGGGAGTGAATGTGATTCAGTTCCTAAATATTACAACACTCAGTGATCTAGTCAACAAGAGATACCATAGGGGTGAGTGAGTCGCCCCTTCCATTTTGCATTTCTTTGTTTTCTTTCTCCTACTCTATCTGCTAAGAAAGGCAAGACACAGCAGTAACAAGAGCCTAGGCCTTGGAGCCAGGCTGACCAGGGCTGAGCCCAGCATGCTTTCTAACCCCAGGCTCATTCTATTGCTCCTCTCCACTGCGTCCACACAAGGCATAGTCTCAAGGAGCACTTGGAGGATTAAATGAGACCTGCTTTGAAGGTACTCAGCAAGCAGCTTAGCACCTAGAGGGCATTCAAAAAATGAGGAATTCACAATTATTGTGCTGTTGGCTGAGAGCTTTCCTTTTTTGGATCCTGAGCACAAGATGCTTGGGCGCCCAAGGGGGAGTGGAGGCTCTAAAAATGCTCAAGAATAAATAAATTTGGTTGAATTTATTTCACTTTGCTTTCTTGGTACATTCTCCCTATACATTTTTTCCTTCTCCAAAATAGTACACCATATTTTCTCTTGCTTCAAGCAGATGTATCATTGACAGTGAGCCGATTCTCTTACATTTATACTTGTTCTAGAAATACTCATATTTCTTGTAATATTATTTTTTCCCCTCTGGGGAGTGCTCTCAAGTACATCTTATATTATTTTTGATATTCAGTACTCCCTTTCCCCACTTCCTCTTTACATAGCTTCTTTTTCTCAGGGATTGGGGTTCTGCCAAGTTTGCCAATCTGTTATCCACCCTCCTCAATTTGCATACACCTAGAATCATCATGTGACTTTGAGATTACCTACTTTCTAATAGATCCTTTTTCCTATTCAGGTTAGTCATAATCAGTTTCTGTTCCTTCTAACCAAAGAGCTCTAAATGATATATATCTCATTTTTCCTTCCTTTCTACTTCATGGATGATTTCCCATATTTCTCCTTGACCATCTACCACCAAATTTAGTCTCCTTCCCCACTGAACATGGTAGAATTTATTCCATTCTGTAAATAAGGATGACATCACCTCTAATAATTCAGCCCTCCTTTTAACTGGCATTCCATGAAATTCAGTTACCTTCAAGGCAGCCTGATTTTTGCTGAGCAAAATGTTAATGTTAGCATCCTAAATGCCCTAAGACTTAGCTATCACAATCTTAAAATGCTAATGCATGAGGAGAAGTGGCTATCATCTGCTTTAACTCTTCATTTTACAGTGAGGAAAAAGGAGGGGAGACTTTCAATGACTTGTGCAAGGCCAACCACCAAAAAAGGGCAGATTAGAATACAATCTCCTGATGCTTGATAAGATGCTCTCATCATCTTATTGAGGAGCTTACAGGAAATAATATTTGGGACCCATTCTAAGCAAATTTTCTTTGTAAAGTAGAAAAGGCCTTTGTCATAGGACAGTAACAGCTGCAAGACAGTCTTGTAATAAAGACATCTAAAAAATTGTTCAATAAAAGGAAGTTAGGGAAGAAAGAAATGCAGGAAGAAGGGAGAGAGGTGTTCAGAAAAAATGCCTGATATCATTTCTTGTACAGGGAGGTGCAGAAATCCTCCACGACGGAATCATTCCAAGTCGCATGGCAGGCCGAGGGTGAGACACTATGAGTTTTACAGGAGTGGCAAAAAAAGGTCAAGATTGCTGTATTAACAATCCCTTTTAATTCAAGGCTTTTCTTCCATTGACCAGAGCATAGTTGAAGTTAATACATAGAAAGCTATACCCAAATAAAGGCAAATCAACAGTCTCCGCTGATTACTATGTGAAGCAATACATTAGAATAAATCAATGCCTCGACATATGAAGTATTCACTAATTGTGAGTGATTATCTCTTCCCCTTGCTCTGAGAGCAAATCTATGAAATTTGACTACATCTCTTTCCTTATTAAAATATACTTTTGGTCCACAGAATCCTCAGAAGAATCTATCCTCAGAAGAATTCTATCCTCAGAAGAATAATAACAGAAGCTCCCTCCTGAGAACTACTTTCATGACTAGATATTTTACAATTCATAATTTATAGTAATCTTTTATATACAAATAAGTGCTTCCAAAATAGTTGATAGTGAAATTAATTTGTTTTTAGAGCAGTTGAACTCTTTTCCCAGCAAGTTCCCATTAGACCAGGGTTTCTTAAACTTATACAATCCACAGGAGAAGGGAGAACTGTTTGTTGAGAGGCCGTCCTGTGCATTGTTGTCATCCCTACCTACTAGATGCCAGAAGCACACGCCCAGAGGTGACAACGAAAAAATGTCTCTAGACACTGCCAAATGTCCGCAGTGGAAATACTGACTGTGTAACACCACCAAGTTTCTCTAAAATAATTACATGTAATTAAATACTGTGATATCTTTTTAAAGTCACATATAATCTGGATTAACTAAAAGAGACATCTGGGACTGTTGTGGCAAATCATTCAAAAGGCACATGAAATTTCTCCTACTTTGACCTCTTTATCCCTGTATCTCTTGCTGCTAGTAGGTTGAACTATATGCAATTGCTGACTGGTGACTATTTTTTATCTGCAAAATGGCAATTTCTTAGGTGTCAGTCTGATTTTTGGGTGGGGGCAAACAGACTTTCAAATATCTAGAATATCAAGTCCCCAAGTTGGGGCCAAATAAACTATTCTTAGTTATGTGAGAAAAATTCTGAGGAAACAAAGCCCACATGAGATCTATTATTACTATGTGTGAAAATTCCATTCTTCCTCATCTTTCTCTCATAAACCCAAGATGCAAATGTATAGAGCTCCCAGAAGACCCTCCAGCAAAAGGGGCCAGCTTGATCCCAATTTCCAGTAGGGCTCTGAAGTAATCATGGGGGAAGGCACGTCTCATCTGAAACTGCCAAGACGCTATTAAATAAAGGAGATGAAACACCTATGCCACACTGGGCAGGACAAGTGAGGAGGCCACACAGCACACAATGGCAGATGGAAATGCAGTTCAGGCCGTATGGATTTGGGGCCAGTGAGCATCCTGCCCCCAGCTCACTCCCACCTGGTTGCCCTGTTAGGGAACAGAAAGCACTTGGGGAGAAGGCAAGTCCTTAAATGGCTGTTTTAGGGTAGACACCCACTGTTCCTTGACAGATGTGTCCTGGAGACCCTTCCATTAACACAAATCTTGAAAACTAACTTGTGTGCCTCTCTGAACCCTTCCACTAATCTGAAGGACAGAGTGATTAAACAATTATATATTCATTCCTAACCCCTTTCCCAAGCCTCAGACTCCTTTATCTGACTGCCAACAGATCTCTACCTTGATATCTTATTAGGATCTCAAATTTAACATGTCCCAAAATGAAACCCAACCCTCCCACCCATTCCTGTTCGTGTCATGTAACTCAGTGCTGTCACAACTGACTCCACTTCTAAAGAGGAAGAACCTTCAAATCGGCTCAAGGTTCTTTTTTCACTGTCTCCACATATCTAAATAATTTTGCCTCAGCAACGTGTCTCAGGCCCAACTGCTTCTTTTGATCCCACAGCCTTGGAGCAGGTACTTACTTCTCACCTGGAAATTACAGCCACCCACTGCCTGCCTTGCTTGCTCTTCATTGCCCCCCCCAACCTGGTCTCTCCTCCAATTTGTCCCCAGAGTCCTCATCCCCAAAAAGTGATTTTAAAACCTTTACATTAGTTAGACATTAACACATGCTGTCATTTAATTGAGAATAACACATATAAATATATAAATAATTATAAGCATAAATAACACATATATTTTGTCTATGGTAGAGAATAATGACAGATACTTATAATTATTAATTGTATTATTAGTTGTATATACAACTGTTCAAAATCTGGCCCCAACCTAACCTATTCCTGCCACTTTTCCCAATGCACTTTTTCCTAGTTCCAGGAGCTCAAAAGACCAATTTATGCCTGCCTTTGCACATTCTGTTCCCCTTTTCCTTGAGTGCCTGCCTCCCTCCTTCCTTCCCAAAGTGCCAGGCAAACGGTTATTCACCTTTCAAGACTCAGCTCAAAAACCTTCCCCAATATCCTCAGGTGAAATTGAAACCAGTCATTTCTTTCTCAGAGGAACATTTTTCTCTCTGTACTACAGTAGCTCCCATATTATATGCTGATTTATTTCTCTAAACTAAGAACACCTCAAGAACAGTGTGATATCACTCATTTTCATCTACCCAGTGTCTGTCAAGGAGTCCAACTTGGAGAAGGCCCATTAATGGTGGATGAAAGGCATGGCCAGTGGCCTGCCTGTAGTGATGGTTCTTCTAGTGTTACATTAAATGTATAAAATAATTACTTAGAAGGGGCATTTTTTCTTGTATGCTTTTTATTCCTTTTTTACATGTTTCATTAGGGAGAGAATAAGATGAATTATCCAGCTTAGCCTTTCATGGAGAGGGTAGAAGTATCTGAGACCTAGGAGTAGGATATCATGGGGTTCCCTGTTTCCCTTTAGTTGTGATACAAATTGCTTTACCTGCTTGAGAACTTGCATTTTGATCTGTGTGTGACAAGGAATGGAAACCAATTCAATCCATCCAAGTCAATGGGGGTTATGTCGTGATACACAGCATGCCATCCACAAGCAGGCAATGAAGCGCAGGATGGAACTAGGCCAGGGGACTGATGGGCAGGAACTGGAAGCAACTTTTTTCTCACAGACCATGTGGTCTCACTTCTGTCCCTCACTCCAGTCACTGAAGCTGTTCTCTTTCACATTCTCCCTTGTCATCTGACATGCAGGTGAGCCCCACCTGGCAACCTCAGCCTGGACCCCATGACTTTTCAACTCAGTGCCTCACCTCTGACTAATGAGTTCCCTCTGGACCTTAGTCCAGGACAAGGGTCCTGAGGGGCTCTAGTTGGCCCAGCTCTTATTTTGGGTGGCACATAAGTCACATAGCACAAGCTAACTTATTGGTAGACCTGTCTCAGGTCATGTGTCCATCCTGATCCAGTCACTTGTGGGGTGTGGGGTGGGAGTATGGACAGATGCCCTTCCATCTGTAGCCATGAGCACGGACGGATGATATGAGAAAGATCACACTCAGTACAGATACCTCCAAAAGTATAGTCTTTCCCACTCCCAGAAACTTGCCCTATGTGTTTCTGCCTCACCCACCTCTTATCCCTGGCAGCTCTGCCAACCTTCCGCTCCACTAGCTTCCAAGGTGCCAGATGGAGCACATCTAGATACCAAAAGTTAAATCCTCTTAATACAGTAATGAGGAATTAAAACCCTTAAAGGAACTTCAAAGCAAGGAAAGCAAAAGAAAAACACAAAGGTAAGCAAAAGTTAGAAACATGGCAAATATGGCAATCTATCTTCTATCTGGTAGCAGATTTTGAAACATGAGCAAGCGCAACAATTCTGGGAGCTAAACTTCATTTCATCCATTATTCCACATACCAGTGGGCATTATGCTCTCACCAACTTCCTCTGCTCCTTTCTAACAGCCTGGCACATAATGTGCAGATATTTCTGTCCTGTAGAGAACAGGGCACAGGACCTGGAGTCAGACAGCCTGAGTTCTGCCATTTAGGACCAGTGACCGAGGGAAATTTATCTAACTTCTCTGTGCCAGTTTCTTTATCTACAAAATGGAAATAATAAAATTGACTTTGTAAGTTTCTTGTGAATGTCAATTGTAATACTTATAAAGCACATATTCCTGAGTCTGGCATAGAGGGAACAGTCAATAAACAGTATTAATAAAAACAATAAACAGAACTGTATAAATGTCACATTTTGGTAGGTGAAACTAATCTAATATTATATGCTTTCCCTATCAGAGGACCTTTATTATCATTGTGTTTGTGTATATTTCTACCATTAAAACGTGAGCTCTATGAGAGCATAGGCTCTGCCTATCTTGCTTCCCACATAATGCCTGGCACAGTACCACATAGATAGTAGGTGTTTTATCCGTATTTTTTGAATGAATGAATGTTGATAATGGCAATGATGACAGACACCTCTTCTAGATCACCTATAGGGACAATTATAGACAATATAGTCCTTTTTCCAATTGTCTGGTATGCAGCAGGGACCCAATAAATGTCTATTAAAGGAATAAATAAACAAGTGAATGAATGAATGAATTTCAAGTCCATATATAGAAAGTCCAAGGAGAACATCAAATCAATAAAAACTGCTATGACACTGTTTTTCAGTCATTGCCATCACAAAACACCGAGTGGCCTGCCTTCATTTTCATGTTTCCAGCAGGCTCTTTATCGTTATGTGGATGCTATCTGTGTTCATTCACTTGGCCCTGTGGGCCTCCCAGGAAAATGAGAGAGGCAAAGTGCTGAACTGCAGCCTGACAAGCCAGGAAAATTTAGTGTTGCTGCATGTAGCTTCCAGAAGCCTGCTGGCTTTTATCTGCCCAGAGACAGTGAACAGCTTGCAACTGTGCAACGAGTCTTTGGATGGAAGAGACTCTCCCAGGGTACTGCGTGTGGCTCAGGCTACTTAATGCAGTTTTTGTCCTCAGAGCCTGCTTAGTTGATTCCCTGCATCTCTCACCAAACACTCAACCTTCCCTAGAGGGAAACGGGTTAAAAAGGAGAATAGTCCTGAAAAAAGAAAGAACAAAAAAAAGATCTGGTATCTGGCTCTGGTGATCACTAAGAAAGCAGGGGAGGCCCTGGGTCTGGATGGATCAAGACGACAGAAAAAAGGAAGATTTAACCCAGCCATACATACGTCTTTAACATTTCAAGTAATAGCCAGTTTATGAGTTTATGTCTCTGGAGTTTAGAACTTTGAATTATTTAAATTTCAGGAACCACAAATATGCACATAACTCCAAGTATTTCCTACAGTGCTTAGTGCTCAGCCCTACTCTATTGTGTTACCTGACAGGTCTAGGAAGGACTGAACTACCCTGCATTTTGCCATCTGAGTTTAGGAAAAAAAAGCTAGGAGCAAAACATCAGGGAACTATTCCCAGATGAGGCAAAGGATGCTGCCATTTCTCAGGATTCTGGAGCTGGTCTTTTCAACTCAAGTACTGTTTATAGAAGTGTTACTATAGAATTATAATTACGGGCTTTGCTTAGTTATAAAGAGGGTCTGAGTCCTCCATCAAAGGAAGAGGAAGCAACTGACTCAGAGGTGTGGAGTGAATCTTTCACACTCGCTGCTTGATGGAATTCCAGTGGTTGGCATGGATTCAGGCCACAGCATGAGATCCTAACGCTGCAGTCCCCAATCCCTCAGCTGTGGATTGGTACTGGTCTGTGGCCTGTTAGAAACCAGGCCACACAGCAGGGGGTGAGTGGCAGGTGAGCCAGCAAAGCTTCTTCTGTATTTACAGCTGCTCCCCATTGCTCACATTACTACATAAGCTCCACCTCCTGTGAGATCAGCGGTGGCGTTAGATTCCCACAGGAGCATGAACCCTACTGTGAACTGTGCATGTGAAGGATCCAGGTTGTGGCTCCTTCTGAGAATCTAATGCCTGATGATCTGAGGTGGAGCTGAGGCAGTGATGCTAGCGCTGGGGAGCAGCTGCAAATACAGATTAGCATTAGCAGAGAGGTTTAACTGAACAATAAATGTAATGTGCTTGAATCATCCCAAAACCATCCCTCCACCTCAGTCCATGGAAAAATTGTGTTCCATGAAACCGATCCTTGGTGCTAAAAAGGGTGGGGTCTGCTGTCCTAAGGCATGGAGAGCTTGAGCTTATGGTGGGCAGGAGAGTCCAGAATGCTACTCTTCCTTCCCCTCTTCTTGGAGAAGCAGTGAGAAAGGCAAGGAAGCCCTGGGAGCTCCCCGACTCACGTACACTTCCTTCTGCTCCAGGGAAACTGGCCACTCTCATTTCTCCTGTAGAACATAAAACCAGGAGCTCCCAGATAATGGAGGAGAGGCTGACTTGGCACTGGGAAGGTGGGGAGAGGCTTCAGAGGTTGCCTATGGCAAGGCAGGAGGATCCTTAGAAGGTCTATTTGCTTCCAATATTGCTTCCTCTCAATTTCTTTCCTTCATTTTTTTCCTCCCATTTTTGTCCCTGATCCCAAAACCTGGGCTCCACGTTCTTTGATAACCCATCACACCTCTGGCACCGGGGCCCCAAGCCCTGGTTCTACCAGCCCTAGCTGGTACCTTCACAGAGTTCTCACAGGTCTTTCCATCTCTAGAGGATTTTCTGGCCACTGAGCCTGGTGCCTGGAACACCAACAGCTTGCAATGCCCCAGGGCCCCTGCTGATCTCTGGCCAGGGTTGACACAGCAACAAACAAACACTGCACATCTGAAAGAACGTGGTGAGCCAAGAGTAGAATCTGTTGGCCTTCTCCCTCACGAAAGCTGCACTGATTAATATAATATAGGTTACTCAGCTGCTGGAAGAATGAATGCACGTACCACTTACAAAATGACCTGGCAAGCTCTGTCAAGTTGATGAGACAGAGAAACCGGGGGTGAGAGTAAAAATTATTCTCCTTTTCAGTGAAATCTGCCTGATACTATCCAGCATCCATCCACTCACTGGACATGTAGCATATCGAACTGGGACTCGGTCTGCAGCCTATCTGAGTTCCCCCCACACCCAGATGGGAGATACATTTTCTATCAACATCTGAGCAAAGGGGAAAATCCACAGCTTTACCTTCCTTCAGTTTACTTCCTCCTGGGGAAGGAGGGACCTGGGACATTAGCATTCCCTTAGCATTTAGTTACATGAAGCTACATTTTCCCAGTGCAGTATTATATATATTGAAAGAACGCGTAGCTATAGCTACAAGAACCACCATCAATCACTGGTCATTAATCCTCACTGAGTGTCCCTCATGCTGCAACCTCACTGTGCCTGCTCTGGCTTAAGGCTGGGCCAATCGACAGCATGCCTCCCGGTTCTCCTCCTTTTGCCTCTGGTCCCCCAGCATCATAGCCAGGGAATGCACTTGCTCTAGGGAGCTCTGGGCTTAATGGATTTTGCAGCATTTCCCCTTCCTTCCTGCTACAAAGCTCTGGCTTAGCATGAAAGCTGTCCAGATCCCTGAACCCATGGCACCCTGCCTGCCTCGAGGAACTCACCACTGTGCTGCAGACCAAGGCTCAGCACTGGCCTACATGAGAAGCCTCCTGCTTGGTCGTAACAAGCAAACCAACTGCCGTTTACAGAGTGCGCACTATGTGCCAAACAGTGTGCAAGCACTCTGTGGCTGCAGGATAATCTTCACATGACTTTGGCAGAAGGCACTGTCTTTTTTCCCATATTATGGTTAGGGAAACTGGGACTTAGTTTATTAACTTAAGTCAGGTCACATAGATAGAAAGCGATGGACTGGAATTCATCCATTCGACAGATAGTAATCTCTTACTATGTGCCAGTCACTGTTCTAAGGATTAGGGATACATTAGTGAACAAAACAGCCTAAAATTCCTTCCCTCGTGGAGCTGACTTCCTACCGGAGTTTAGACCTCAGCTGCCTGAGTCCAGAGCTGGAGCTCTTAACCATTACACAGCACTATTTAAGTCAGAGATGATCATACCACACAGAAAGATTTGCTTTAAAATATTTGATCATAACCACAATGAGATACTACTTCAAACCACTAGGATAGCTACTATCAAAAAAATTAAAAATATTAAGTATTGGCAAAGATGTGGGAAACTGAAACCTTCATACACTGCTGATGGGAATGTATTAATATAATGGTGCAGCCACTGTAGAAAACAGTTTGGCAGTTCCTCAAAAAGTTAAACAGAATTTTCCTATGCCCCAACAATTCTACATCTAGGTATATACCCAAAAGAATTGAAAACAGGCACTCAAACAGATATTTGTACACTAATGATCATAGCAGCACTATTCACAATAGCCAATAGGTGGAAACCACCCAAATGCCCATCAACAAAAGAATGGATAAACAAAATGTAATATATACACACAATGGAACACTATTAATCCTTATAAGGAATATTCTGACACTTTACCATACCTCCGATGAACCTTGAAAACCTTAAGTGAAACAAGCCAGACACAAAAGGACAAATGTTATTATTTGTCCTTATATAAGGTACCTAGAACTGAAAAGTTCATAGAGACAGAAAGTTGAATACAGGTTATCAGGGGCTGGGAGTGGTGGAGAGTCATTGTTTAACGGCTACAGAGTTTTAGTTGGGGTGATGAAACAGTTTTGGAAATGGATAGTAGTGATGATTGAACAATATTGTGAATGTGCTTAATGCCACGCTCAAAAATGGTGAAATGGTGAAAATAGTAAATTTTATGTTATGTGTATTTTACATTAAAGAAACAAATGTTTTAAAATGTTTGATCACAGAGAAAATCAGCCCAAGAACAAGCAGCCAGTGGCCAGTTACTGAGGGCCCAGGGCGTCCAGAGCATATGCCTATTCATTCTGTCGATTGATTTCAAAGTGTACAAACATTTGCGGCCCCCAAGGCACCTAGGGAAGTAAAGAGGCCAGCTTCGACAAGGCCTCAGCTTATCCTTTATCCTGTGGGGTCATTTATTCTTAAATGCATAGTCAGGATAGTGGAAATGTAATGAGTACAGTTTGCTAAGGATCACATGGATATATTGGGAACTGGCAAATTTGAATCACCCAGTTCAAAAGAATTTTTAGATGCACCTGTAAGAAAATTGCAGCTGGCTAGGAAATTGCTTAGAAAAGAGGATTTTTTTTTTTCACCTTGGGTTTCTGGAAAGTCTTTGTAAAACCTTAGTTGCTCTTGTGTTGAATGTCTGTTTTGCATCTTTCTGGAGGTAAGCACAGGCAAGCTGCCTACCCAAGGATTACTGCTCTGACCTGGGGCTTTGCATCTCCATTATTTTCAATGAGACCTCCTAATGAAAAGGAAGCTGCCTGGCTGGTCTTCAGGCTGGGCACATCCCTCCAAAATGGTCAGCACATAGACCAGTATTTCTTCCTTTAAAAATAAAGTTATGTTTTTTTCTGATCATAACATTAATGACGCTCACTGTAGAAAATTTGGAAAATGAGAAAACATAGAAAAAAGAATTGCTCAAAATACTTGCATCAGCAAGAGATAATCACTGCTAAATCCACTTGGTAATCAAACTCTCTCTCTCTATATATATATGAATCATACTACATATAATCTCATATCCCATTTTTTTCTTTAACATTATACCACAAACATTATGCCATGTCTTAAATATTCTTCAAAAACATGATGTTAATGGCTGTCTAAAATTGTATCTTATGGATGTGTGAGTCAATATTATGAATGAAAATGCAGAAATCTGGTAGAAACTTGGTTTTGCTGTGAGTCTGAGCACATGATCCTCCTGTTCCTATATACATAGAATTCTTATTATATGGATATTATGTTTAAGCAGGGTTTGATACAGTTATATATTAGGGGAGAGGGCCCTGGATCTGCCAGGTGGGGTTTTCCCGACCTAGTGGCTTCTTCCCTGGGGGCTATGCCTCTTCTAGAGAAGAGGCACCTTGTTCTCTCAGTCTGAAATCTGTACCTGAGAATGTCAGTCCTGGAGGGGGAGGGAAGGATTCTGTTGCAGCAGAGGAATGCAGCTCTGTAGACCCCATAGAAGGTCCAAAACGTCCAAGAAGAAACATCTATGCGTGAATCAATGCCCTCTGATTTTTCCAGCAAGGCTCATACAGATTAGTGCCAACTTCGTAAGATTATAGTGTGGAGAGCAGAAGCCAGCATGAGGCCTTGGACGGGCAAGGGGGCCTGGAGGAGCATGACAGCCTTCGTCAGAGCACACGCTGTGCCTATTGCTAGACTTTTAAATCGTATTTCCTAGCTAAGCTCCTCAGGATTTGGCAATCTTTTGAAAATCTGAAGCAGTACCAGGTGTATTAAATGAACCAATGGAAAGGGTCTTGCTCACACCTGAGGCATGCCAAATAAAGAAGCACAAAAATTAAAAGGAGAGGGTTAAACAGGTAGAGTACAGCTGATTTTTAGGGCAATAAAATGATTCTGAATGATAATGTAATGGTGGGGACATGACAATATGCCTTTGTCAAAACCCATAGAATTATACAACACAAACAGCGAACCTTAATGTAAACTATCAACTTTAGCTAATAAAGAGTCAATTTTGGTTCATTAATTGTAACAAATGTGCCACACTAATGCAAGATGTCAATAATAAGGGAAATTGTGAGGGTGGAAAGGGTATATAAGACGTCTGCACTATCTGCTCCACTTTCTGTAAACCTAAAACTGCTCTGAAATATAGTTTATTAATTAAAAAAAAGAAAATACTTATCAATTCTAAATCATTTATTATTGTTGGCATTTTACGCAGTCTAACAAAGTGAAATGAAACAATTCACATAGTGTGTGGTGTGGAGAAAAGGTTTTTTAAAAAAGACATCCTTATCTACAAATCTACCTTTATGATAAACAAAATTTAAAAATAACATAAAATCAAGGCGGAACAGCATACCTATCCCTGTTCAGTGCAGTGGTTAGGGGACAGCCGGAGACTGCAGGGGCAGGAGCAGGCTGCTTGGCCAGGCTCCCTTCCTCACCTGGAGACTCTTCCCCAGAGCCAGTCTGAAAGATGCCTAGCTGACTTCTAACAAGGGGGTGGGACGTTCATGATGAGGACCCTATCTTTCCAGATTCAAAAGGGTCATTGTCACACAACCCACTCATGCCATTTGCTCTTTTTCTATACTTCAGTGCCATGAGGAAACACTCAGCACCAGAAATCAATTTTCTTTTTGATTCTGTGATTATTACTCTTTCTTCTTTTTTTGTTTTGTTTTGTTTTGCCTTCCTGCCTGCCTTCCTCCCTTCCTTTCTTATTTCTAAATGAAAGCACTGAGTTCCACTTTTCCCAAAGCAAATCTTCTGGATATAGAGCTATAAATAAAAAATAAAGCAAACATTCTTAATTCTACTAAGAAGAAAATGACAACAGTCAGTGCTGAGGGTTTAGGCAGCACCCTCTCAGGATGCAGATGAAGGCTGCAGTCCATCCTGCTTTAAACAGAAACAGTGACCCTAGAGAGTTAGCTTAGCTTATTACAGCCCATCACTAAGTCAATATTGCTGTCTATTTCGTGGTTAAATTCTGATGACCCACTCACATCCTGTTGGCGTATATACCCCATGGTGACCCTACCTATGGGACAGCACGCCTCCAGAGCTACGGCTGACTGGAACGTGGGCCAAGCTGATGGACCATCCTTTTAGATGGATTCGCCTACAAAAGGATCCCATTTAAGATTTTGCTTTGGCCATCTGCAGGGCCAGAGAGCACAAAGCCACTCGACTAAGTAATAACATTCCTGTCCTCTATCATCTGCTTCCTCCCCATGCTTTGACCCAGGCAGGGCCCAAAATAGCAACCAGGAGTGGGAGAAGAAGGAAGCTGAGGGACTGGAGAGGAATCCAGCCACCATTGCTCCATTCCCCTGAGGCAAATAGCCCAATTATAAATCTTAGCACAGCAGAGAGGTGGGGGGCAAAGAGAGGGGAAGGAGTCTTATCTTTGGAATATTGTCTTGAATTGGACTTATTCTCATTACTGAATTGGGACTTTTCGTGTGTGACTTAAAGTGACATAGACTATTATCCAAAAGTGACTAGAAAAGCCATGACCTGTAAGAATATTATCTAGGCAAGGGGAAGACCACAGCACTCAATAAGTTTTTTAAAGAGACAGTAGGAGACAAAGAATAAAGTTGCATTTTGGTTGCTGCACAGGTGAACTAACGAACCAGTTTTGTACATGGCTAGATTTCTTCTCAAAGCTTACTCTTGGCTATTTTGAAAAGAATGGATTGGAGAGGGGCAAGAGTGAAAGAGGGAATCTTAAAATTGGAGGGTGCTGCAGCACTGCAGTTGAGAGATGATTACAGCAACGGCAACAAAGAGGAATGAAGCAATCCAACGTTCCTTAGAAGGTAAAAGCAATAGGATTTGAGGAGTGAGGGAGAGGAAGATATCAAGGATATTTCTAGGTTTCAGGCCTGAGCAACTGTGTAGAAAATTCTCAGCAAAACTGTGAGCCGGAGAACCCTCCAGGAGAAGCAGGGCAGAGAGGGGGCCCCTAATAAATCCAAGTCTTAGCGAGTTCCTGAGGCTATTTTAAAATAGTCTTCCAAACAGCTTTGGTTTCTTTGAGTTGTCTCAATGAACAGAAGGCAAATACTGGAATCTGAGATGTATTTTAAAAACTGACATATGTGTTGGCTGGAGTTAAGCTTTCATTTAGCTTGGGAGCAACAATGTATCCTGGAACATCTCCACACCATGCCTGGCTCAATAAACCTAAAGTGGGTTCTGATGGAGAAATACATGTGATCTCTCTGACTGCTGCTTCCCAAGGGAAGGCCTTGCTTTTCAAAGCAGAAAATGTTTGCCTACTCTTGTCAACAGATGCCAACTGCTGCAGGTACCATTAAAATGGCTCCAGAGGACCTCGGACCATGAATAGCCATCATCCCTGGCAACAGGTAGGGAAACTGCACATTCGTCTCTCAGTGTTCAGAGCAGAAACATCTGTCTAAAGCCACAAGGCCTCAGTGGACACAAGCAGCTGCGCCCCCGTGGGGCTCATTCATCTGAATACCAGATTGTTACAGATGTTTGCAGCTGCTGAGAGCCCATTCTGAAACTCATGGCCTCCATTCAACCGGGGTTGGCCAGTGGGATGACCCTGAGGATTCCCCACAATGGGGCAAGATGCACTTCTTGCCCCAGCAAAACTAATATGAGGATTAGGTTTAAAATGTCAGAGTCTTGAACAAAAGGCAGTTTATCTTGGCTCCTGCTACTGAGGTTATACTCCCCATGGCCCTGGATTTGGTGATAAAGAACCAGTTACACAGGGTGTAGTTTTCAAAGTGCTGCTTCACTATTTAAATCGGCAATATAAATAGGCGGTGATGTGGTCACAAGTTTTTTTCCTCCCCAATAAGTCAAATGCATGCAGGCCTTCCAAACAGCTGTTTGTAGGAACCGCTGTTCAGATCATCCAAATTCTCATCCAAATGAGGAGAAATCCTATGAGAGAGTTTGGCTGAATCGTACTCTAACTGTGGTTTTAAAGTCCTTTGGAATGAAGGAATTTTTAGAAGATGGCTTTATGTGTGCACAATCTGTACAGACAAAAGTGCTCGTTAGCTCTCAAACACAGGCTAAAAGTGAAATTTTATTATTTGCTTTCAGAAAAGTCGTTAAAAGCTATGATTTAATCAACGTCAATTTCCTGGGTTTGAAGTTGGCTCTAAGGTTCTGTAATACATTAACATCAGGAGAGGTTGGGTGAATAGTATGTGGGAACTCTGTACTATTTTTGCAACTTATCTGTAAGTCTAAAGTCATTTTAAATTATAAAATAACATGTTTAAAAGTTAGGAACTGGTTCTGTAGTCTCTGTGTTTTCCCATCCATTACTCCTCTCTCTGAAAGTGTTCTTTCCCATGGATGAAAAAAATTATCTGGTCAATTTTGCATGGGATCATTAAAAAAATTAATGAGGGTGGCACTTACATGTCATATCAGTCTAAACTTTGCAGTAATTGTTCCACATGCTGGAAGACTAACCATTAGCTAACTGAGAAAGATCCTTCCACTTCCCAATGGAAAAGATCCTGGAAAATTCAAAATGGATTTGACTTTAGAGCTAAAACTACTGCATCCTCTGGGGATGACCAAATAGATGGTTAAGTGTCTGCTTAACTGAAGACCATCTTGCTGAAGAAAACACAATTTCCTCACATCTGATTCTAACCTGCAAGATGAGTGGATTCTATCACTCATAGATTTTAATATGGGGTTTTGTGCACTTATTTATTTAGCTAATTCATGTAGACATAGGATTAGATTTGCTTTTCATATGCTGTCATCCCTGGATTATCTGTAGGTAATCCTACAGGGAGAAATGTTTAAACTTTGATATTTGAACTTGCAATTTTGTCCCCTTATTACATGAGAAAAAGTGTATTTGGTGATTAATATAATTTTCTGACTGATAAAACTATTATGCAGCAATACAAGTATTATTGAATTCTGAATAGTTAGAATCAAATAAACATGTGGAACACAATCAACTATTTCAATTAAGCATCAAGATTTCCCTTCATAATCTTGAAGGATCTCAAGACTTAATTATAGGGATTTTTAAAGATCACTTGACATGAGAAATCCAGGAAGTGGCATATCAGGGCAGAAAAAAAGGCTTTTCTTGGATTTGAATATAAGCAAATTTGGTGAAATGGCAATAGTAGAGGGACTTCAGAGAATCTGGTCTAATTTCCATCTGTGTAATTTTTAGGAAGTTTAAAATGGCTGGTGTTACATCCGAGAGATGTGGTGAGCACTGTGAAGGGGAGGGGCATGCTTGAAATGTATTTGGGGATGGGTCTTAGGGGTCCCAATAGGAGGTAGGAAATCCTCTAAAACTGATTTATGTGAATAGCTGTACAACTTGGTAAATTTACTAATAACCATTTAATTGTACACTTAAAATGGAGACATGATATGTAAATTACACTTCAATAAAGAAAAAAATGGCTGGTGCTTAATTTGGAGTGCGCTGCTGGATTCTTCTGACAATCTACAGATATTATACCCATAAAACACGTTCTTAAACATTTTAGATATAATTTGGAGGCTTTTGGGGAATCCCTGGAGTCATTTTTCTTTTTCTTTTTGGAAAACAAAACAAAGGGTAATCACCACATTTGTATATGTGTTTATGACTGTTAATAATAAGCAAGGGGACCCTAAAGAAATATACTCACTAAATAGTTACCTTTAGTTACTTACATCTGGAGTTTGGGATTAGGGTGGGGTTGGAATGGAGAAAGAAAATTTTATTGAGACTTTGGACACCTGGGATTGCTTAAATTATTGCCATGAGGATGTAGGACATAGAACTTTTGGAAAACAAATGCCTGAAAGGAATGTATGAGAGGGAGATAGAGAGCGAACGAGCAAGCACAAGTGTGCAAGTGACACCCTCTGCTTTAAATGGAAGGATGAAGTTCTGTTAGAGGGGATCCTCTGCTCACAGCTTCCCTGCCCCAGCTCCGGGAATCAACAGTTCTCTTCCCTTGGATTTTACAAAATGCCCTCTAAGCCTCTCCTGCTCAGAATCTCCAAGGGGAAAGAAAGAAGCCCGTACTTCTGACTCCAACAGCCAAGGGATGGCAAAAGGAACCGATGTTTGCTGAGTGCCTGCCAGGTACTTCACATATGTGATCTCACATGATCCTTATACAACCTCGGGGGTGAGAAAACAGGAAGGTCAACAGCAACTATCATTGATCCAGAGCTTGACAACAATAATAATCATATCTGTACAGGAAGGCCTTTACCATACATGAAGGGTAACCTTGCACCCACCCTACAGAGAAGAGGCGTATTCTCACCTCCACTTTACAGGCGGGAAGTTGAGGCACTCAGTCACAGAGCGAGTGAAGTAAGAGTAGCAGCAATCGATGCAGATCTTTTTGCTCACCCCCAGTGCTCCGCTCAAAACATGCTCTTCTCTACACAGCAGCTGGAGTCATTTTTTTAAAACACCAGGGAGATTACTTCACATTTCTGCTCCAAACCCTCCACTGGTTTCCCATCAACCTCAGAATAAAGTCCAAAAATCTTACTGTGGCCTTACAGGATTTGCCTTCCTCCAACTTCCCTATTTCCCCACTCCAGCCACGCTGGCCTCTTTGTTGTTCCTCAAACCTCCCAGACAGGGTCCAACCGCAGGGCCTTAGCATTCACTCTTCCCTCTGCCTGGCACGTGCCTTCCCCAGTTGTTAAAGAGCTTGCTCCTTACGTCACTCAGGTGTTGCTCCTGTTGTTTCTGCCCTCACGGCATAAAACAGGTCCCATCACTCTCTACTTTTCTTCCTAGCACTTATTACCACCTGACATCTATATTTGATTATAGTCTGCCTCTCCCTCCCACCCCACTGCAGATATAAGTTCAATGAGAGTGAGGACTTAGTCTTTATTGTTCTCTGCTGTGTCCTCACTTAGTGTCAGTGTCTGGAACCTGGAGGGGGATCCATCAATATTTACTGAGTGAATGAATGAATAAATACATGAATCAGTAAATTTTCTTGAGGAGACAATAAGTTACAAATAGAAAATGGTGAGGATCAAATATTTGATTCAGCTTGCAAATCTAGAGCTAAATCCTTCTCTCCAAATAGTTGGCTAGCTGAACTTTCATTTCCCAGTATTTCCTGAGTTCATTCATTTAATCTTCCTTGAATTAAAATAAATCAATAACCCACCATTTCATGCACAAATTAAGTTCAGTTCAACTTCCTGCCTTGCTTTCAGAGGAAACTTTTACAGAAGCATTTGGTAAATGTGAAATATGCCGAACACCTACCTTGGTATGATTTCTCTAATTCGGCTGATGTAGTCTGATCTAGGTTAAAATTAGGCACCCTGTCAAAGTTAAAGTTATTGGTGGAATGTAACCAACATGTCATATTTAATCAAGATAGCTGAAAACAGATTTTATCTTTTGTATTCATGCATTTGCAATAGGTAGTTTAATATCTTGCCAACAATTTCAGGGGAGTGATGCATTTCTTAAGCTTTTTGTATGACAATCTGTGTGAGATCAGTCTTTGATGAATATTAATGGCTTTGAAAAGACTATATTTGGAAGAGATAATTCTAGGACCTGTTAAAGCACGTATACCACAAATTCTACTTTGTCTGTAAATTCTGTTTACAGGAAACATTGTATTATGACTTTTAAAAATTATTAAATGTACATATCAAGTTTGAAAAGATGAATCTTGAAAATTAGTTTTCTATGTCTTGAATCTAGATAGAAAAAAGGTGGGAATATGTATCTGGTAAGTCTTGACAGGGTCAGAAAAAAAGTGTTGTTCAATTTTTATCTGGAAAGAAGTTGAATGTTAGAAAAATCATCCAAATAATAATGAGCAAATCTGAAAATACTTCAGAGCTGGTGTTTTGCTTGTGTTCCACATGGACAACCAGAAAGAACACTGTGTGGGGAGTCTGGACACTCAGATGCTGTTCAACCCAACAAATGTTTCTGGTGCTGATTATGTGTCAGGCACTGGCCCTGCCTATGACCTAGGGTCAGTCATTTTACTACTTTGGGCTTCAGTTTCCCTATCTGTAAATTGAGGATAAATCCTGCCCTTCTGACTTTACATCAGTCATTATGACAATTAGGGGTAAAGAATGAACTGCTAAGCATTGTAAGTCTTCTGGTTATTATCACTATTATTACTGCAAGTAAATATAACAATTTCATCTGTTCTGTAAACATCCTTGGACCTCACACATGATTATAAGGGCAATAACTCCTTTTTTTTTTTTTTAACTTACCCAAGATTTAAGTCACTTCTTGTCTCAAGCAAGCAACTATTGGCATGACTGCTGTTCCAAGCCACCCTCACCTTTACTTACGCCCTGATCCATGGAGAATTATGGAGTTTTTAAAGAGAAAAAACAATAAAGTTGGATTTATGATTAGCTGATTTCTGCTAATCTTTTTAGAAAGCATAATGCTGCAGTCATAATACTTATCACACGTGTAATAACTTGTTTAGTATGTCTTCACCACAAGACTAGAAGATACACGGATTGTTTGCCCCTTCAAACACAGTGCCTTCACATACAGACACAAAACACAAAAATAAATATTTGTTTAATGAATGCATAAGACTCTGACCAGACTCTACATTTATCAGAGGAAAGGATCAAATATTTAACTGTGAACATATACGCCAGGTGCATTCTAAGTGCTTTCACGTAAATTAACTGATTTAATCCTTACAACAAATACGGAAGTGCTGGTCTGCCCACTTTACAGGTGAAGAAACAAGGACAGAGAGGTTAAGTTACTTTCTCCAGGTTACGTAGCTAGTAAGTGGGGGAAGTAGGATGCGAACCTAGACAGGCTGGTTCCAGAGTCTGTGCCCATAGCCACCAGCAATGCAGTGTGACTGTCTGTGCATGCTGCCTATGTGTGTGTCACAAAGCTCCGGCTTTCTGACAGTTGGTCTTCACCCGTACGTACTGGGTTAGCCTCCTGATGCCCCTACGCTTATGTATCAATCTGTTAGGTAAGAGAAGACAAATAGGAAAAGGACATCTAGACATGTTTCTGTGGCTTCTTAAAGACACCAAGACTAAAGACAATGCAGTTAGAAGAAAACTGATTAGGCTGATTTAGAGGTTCACCCCAAACATCCCAATCACTGGGATCATATGAAGCCAGGTCCCAAAAGCTGCTGGCCAGGGACACAGAGCTAATGTGGATGGAGCTCAAACCGAAGGCTCAAAGAAATTCTGAAGAACAGGACAGGTCCTGAGTGAGTGCCTTATTTCTAATCAACTGCTTTTTGCTGTGCTGAGCCTTTAACTATATGGTTTCATTTCATCCTCTCAGTCAATCTTAGGAGGTAGGTATTATCTTCCTTCCATTTACTTTGTTTCTCAAAGGCTCTCATGTGAGTCAAACCCTAGGACTGTGGGGAAGAGCAACTCTGAGTGATTCTTGCTAATGCCAAACCCAGCAAAGGCACCGCTGGGACCACTCTCAGGCTGCATGGGGACCCACGGCTGCTCGGTCAGCGTGACTGCTGTTCAGCCTGGTGGGCGCTCACAAAGCCTCGGAAGACCCCATAAAGAGACTCTGCAAAAGGCAAATCCTGATGGTGGGCTTAACAGGAAAGTACAATTTTATGGCCACCAAGCAAAGAATATACCAGACTAGAAAGCCAATCCGCCATTCAACATGTGCATATTAAGTTCCTACCACTTGCCACAGATTAGGCCATGAGGGATATACTGGGTACCAATGGCAGCAATCCATGTTCCATGCTTGTGCCGTAAGAGCCAGAACTCTCAAGAGGGGGCCCTAGACCTCCCAGGCACACTTGCCACTTCCCAAGACAGCTGCGTTTCTGTACTGGGGTTCTGTGAAATATGCCTGTAATCATTGAAATAAATCTCTCCCTGCCACCCACGATTTATTGTTTGTTTGCTTAAACTACCTCCAGTTAGTTTTTGTTACAGAAAAACTCCTCATTCAAAGTAATTTGGGACAGATTTGTTTCTAGAACTCAGGATTTTTCAGAATTTAGAATGGTATTATGGTACATATAGTGTCTATTACATAACACCCCCAACAGGGACTGGGGCAGCACACTGGAGTCAAGCACATTAATATCTTTGCAGAGAAATGTAAGAATGTTCATACTAAGTTAAATAAAGACAGAATATAAATAGCCTCATGCCAGATGAAAACTCTTGTGGTTTCCAGACCTTTTCTGGACTTCAAAATAATGGATTGTAGACCTGTATTTATAACCTGAAGTCCAATGCAGTGGACTTTACAAATCTGGAAGGGGTCGGGGGTGGGAGGTGGGGGTCAGGGTTCAGTGTGTTCATCAGAAAGCCCAAGGCTCTTTCCTCAGCTCTCCCTTCCCTTCATTTCTCATAGCACCCCCCTCCCCAGGGTCTTTCCAAACTCAATGTATTTCAAGCATATATTCTACCTTCTATTCATCAATCGAATCACAGGGGGCCCAAAGTGTGAGACTGGAAAAGTCACAGGTAAAGAAGGAAAGAAGAGTGACTAGAAACTGACCTATCCATTAGACATTAGACAACATAATCCTGATTTGCCCAGCAGAAGGAGGAGGGTGATCTGCTTCTCTATAGAAAAGGAAAAAGAAAAAGTCCAGTATTTATTCAGTGCTTACCATAGCAGAGTATTGTACTGAGCCTTTACATACATGGTCTCATTTTATCCTCTCAACCTCAGAAATTAGGTGCTACTCTTATCCCCATTGTACCCATGAGGACACGGAGACTCAGGAAGGTTAAGTAACTTGCCAGTAAATGGAAGAACTGGGATTTCAACCTAGATAGTGTTGCTACCAGGGCCCACTCTCAATCTGTTTAACTTGGTATAAATAAAAGTCATATACTTTGAGTGTTACTCAAGCCTAATTGTCTCAGTTGCAAGCACCACTTAGAAAGGAAACAAGGCCATATGTTATGTTGTTGTTTTGTTTTCATATTTTCTTGCCATGAGCAGGACAGGAAGGTGTGCGTGTTGGGGGGTGAGAAGGGGTTTTGGGGAGGAATAGAGTTTTTTACGTCTGTATGGATTGAGATCCATATATATTGGCAAAGCTTGTGAACACAGAGGCCCAGGCAAGCTACTGTGAAGTGAATCTTTGGTTTGGGCACACAATTCTATTCCAGTAGGGATTTCTGAAGCTGATTTGAGAATGTCAAAGCCATTGCCTGTTGGAGCTCTAGTTCAGGTCTAGGCAGAAGCTACTGTTTCTTCAAAGGAAATCTGAGCTCAGCTGATTTCTAAGCTCAGAATAATATATGACACTCCCCCCTTTCGTAACTCAAAATCCAAAGGGAAAATGAGATCCTCCAGGTTCCCCAAGACTCACTTCCCTGGCTTCCTCTATTTTCTTTTCTGCAGCCTACCGCCCAGACTTGGAGGACTGGCTTCAATCAGAATAATCTCCCCTCTGCCATGTGTGCTTTTGGAAGCAAGCTCTCAGAGTTTATTATAAGCACAGAGAAGTGGATGGAAATGGAATGGGCAGGCCATTTGATTTTTCTTGCAGAATCCCATGCTTGTATAGGCAAGATGGAATTTGCAAGCACACACTGGATTATCATAGGTGCCAACTTTGGCAGAAGATGACCAAATTTGCCACAAGGAAAAGCAGAGTGAAGGGTTATATGCTCTCTTGAAAGCAGATCCCAGCATTCCAGAGCAGGGAGTGCTGAAAGCCTCTGAGGTTTGACTTTTCACCCACCTGCATTGGGAGCTCTTGATGCAGTCCTAAAAGAGTGCTAGTTCTATTTTTTTTTTCCTCCTACGACAAGTCCAGTACTAAACCTCCTTGATACAACCCACAGAGTTTATGTTTGACAAAAGGAGAAATTTCAGAAACTGTTACAGAACCAATGTGCAAGCATCCCCAAAGAGCATCTGGTTATCTCTAAGGGAAAAGGAAATGCCAGTGGGCAAGAACCACTTTACCTGCCAGACAATTGTCAAACATTCTTTCAGAGTGACCAGTTTGAAGAGAGATGTCTGCACAGACAAGCAAAATCTTTTCATTCCCAGTCACCTCTCGGCCCCAGTTTCTCTAATAGTGCCTTAATGTCAGTCCAAGTGGTCATGTCTTTGGGATAAGTGGGTGCATAAAAGCCACTAATAAATCTCAGATTTTCTAACAAACTTGAGAGATGGATTTAATCCTTTTTTTGGCTCTTCTCCCCCACCCCCAAGTTCAAATAAATAAAAAGAATGTGCAATATAATAAAGATTCTGTTCATATTTTTTTGCCTGTCTTTGATCTAGTTGGAATCTTTGTTTCAGTACTGGGTAGGAAATGAATGCCTTTGGAACTTCAGTCTACCTGTCCAAATTTATTTCCCATCAAGGCCTTCAGGGATCCTTACAGAGGTTGCTCTGCCCACTCCTCTGCTTTTTTGGAAAGGTCTTTGCTCCCCTCCCTCCCAGGTCAGTCTCTCCAGCAGCCCCTCCTACCAAGCCAACCTGGCCACATCTTGTCTATTACCTTGGTTGTTATGCCTGCAGGCCTGGCTACTTAGCCTGAGCCCAGCCCAACATTTCAGATTCCACTGTGTGGTGCCCAACCCACTTTCCACCCTCAGCTCAGTCCAGTTTAGTACCTGCTGGGTCATACTTTAGGCCCAGTTCCTCCTTGAACAGCAGCTACTGCAAACAGAATGTTTGGTCTGCATCATTATTACAGGCATTCCAAAGCTATTTATTGAGGGATGGCCATGGACTAAGTACCATCAAAAAGGATGTGGTGGTAAAAAAACCAATGTCCTTGAGATCAAGGAGCTCATGATCTAGTAGGTCCATGCGCACATTTTAATGTGCATATGAGTCATCCCTCTGGTGGACCCAGAGATTTAACATTTTTAACAATTTCCCAGATGATCCCAATGCAAATCATGCTTGGAATGCAAGGTAGTAGGCAAGTGGTTAGGCAGGTAGAGGGGTCTGAGGGTGGTGGCAGATGTAACTCTAACTTGGTCAGTAATATTAGAGTTGAGGTCCAGAGGATGAGTAGGAGTTGGCCAGAAAAAGATGAGTTTGGTCTGTGTGGGAAAATGAGGAGTGGCCAAGGCCCAAGGTAAAGCAAAGTTAAAATGCTGAGTTTCCATTCACCGCAGTCCCAAAGCTGAAACAGAAGGAAATCCTTCAAGATAATGTATGCTTATGACTTATGGCCAGGGAACATGGCAACTCACCAAAGGTGATGGCCACAGGACATATCTAAAATGGTTGGATCGCAGGCGGCAGGGCTCCTAGCTCTGCCAAAGAGTCCTGTGCCCCACGATCAGCACAAGTGCACCATGTTCAAAGGGACCATGTGGGCTGGGACAATCAGTGGTAACCAGTGTAGAGAGAGGACTGGGTGGGCTGCCTTGTATTAATACTTTGGCACTGATTAAAGTCCTGGCAGCTTGGCCAAACCCCAAGAGGGCACGAAGCCTAAATAATGTCTGAGGCTGGGTTTCCCACCACCCAGTGGAACATGGACTATATTCAGATATAAGTTAAATTAAGGAAAATAAACATGACATTCCATTCACACTCAAGTTTTTGTACTTGACTCATACACACTTCAGGAATTCAAAATAGTTAAATCTGTATGCGACACCCATAAGTCTTTAGGAGACACTCTGGCTGTAGGTCCGTGCTATAAATAGCATGGCACAAAGGGAAGGATCTGGAGTTAAGCTTCAATAACCCTAGGATCATCCTTATTACACTCACATCCATGAACAGGTCTTGGGTGGGTTTTCAACTTCAGAATAACGCTCAAAGATGAACCACTTGGAAAGCCCAATTAGGTACGGCAGTCAACAAACCAGCCCACTGCATAGCCCCTTGTGGAAAATGTGATCTTTGCAAATAACATCCATAGGGGAAGATGGTACATCCAGAATGAGCAGTAGTATTTCACAGCAGACATCAGCTGAAATCTGACCTCCAAAATCACAGGCAAGGAGAAAAAAGGGGACAAAACTGTCCTAAAAATATGCTAATCACACTCCAGAGGAATTCAGAATGAGAAAGAGCTAAAGAGAAAAATAGATCCTACAACCATGAAAATAAACAGAGGAAACATTCTTGAGAACCAGATCAGATTTCACTTCCTTGGTTTGCTGTGGCAGTTAGCCACAGGAGGAAAAAGCTAGGCTGGGCGCTGGAGAGCTAGGACTCTAGGAAAAGGAGCACTCAGATGATGCCATGGCTGTTGCATGGATGGGAAGCTTCAGCCAGTCCACCAGTGGTGCTAGTGGAAGGTTACCCAGTTCAAGATCACCATTCAAGGTGATAACCCTGAAGTTCCATAATACTGAGTTTCAAGGTTGCCACTGAAGGCATAAGCTCTATAGCCAAGTAAAAGCACAGATGGCATCTCTAACGGTTACTGTAAAACCAGGTGTCAGGGAGGAACAAGGATGTGTTGAGGGTTAGAAGACAGTGTTTGAAGCAGCAAGGTGAGTATGCCCCACATGCTCATGGCTCAGGAGTGAATGCAACAAAGATCTCTGGAGCCCCTTTGCTCCAACTGAGTTCCCTGATGAGATGCTGAGGGTATCAATTGCCTTGTGAGAGCTTCTCAGACCTGCTGATTAAACTATCCTGTCTGATCAACCTCTCTGGATTTAAGGGACATTGCTACTTCTTGACCAGGTACTTTCACCATCTACATCTTGTGTCATGCACACTTTTCAGAGTAGAGGGGAAGCTTGGAGGAACTGCTGAGCCCACGAGGGGCCTCTTCCTTCCTGTGCTGCAGGGATGGTGGTCCTAGGCAGCCTCTCATGGTCTGTGACTCCTCCCTGACTCTCAATAAGAAGGAAAGAGGGCCCCAGGTGAAGTCGTAAGTAGCAAATACTTATGGAGCCATGGTTTTCAAACTGTGTTCCTCAAAGCTTTAGGGTTCTGCTTCTTGAGTGGGGGAAGCTACCTACCTCACCTTGGAGAGGGGGTGAGTGGGTGGGACTCTGAGCCATTCCCCTACCACTGTAGCCAACGCAGATCCAATTTTACTTGAAGTTCTGTCTCTCTCTCTCTCTCTTTTTTCTTTGGTTGAAAAATATAAAAAGGTTTGAAACCACTAAAGTAGTGTGTCTGCCTTAATAACATCACACCATATTTTTTATAGTTAACGAAAATGTTGAAGCCAAAGTAAAAGGAGAATATGTCCAGGTGGAATTCAGAGGAGATGGAAAATTCCTAAAACAGGTTATCATGAAACACAAAAGCTCATCAGGCCATTTATATTGCCTATTCACGAGGAGTTCTGTGGTTGTTGTTTTAAAGTATTTTCTGTGAAAGTAGGCACAACTCCTGGTTCTTACCACCGTAATGCTAACCTTCTGAACCCTCCCCTTCAGATCATTAACCACATGGGATTCTGTTCCACAGTTTGTTAAGCTGCCATCCTGCCTGCCAGAGAAAAAAAATTTTTTCCCCCAGTCAAGGATCAGATTTCACTTGAGACTCTTAAGCCTCAAGAATTTGGCCACTGCTAATTTAGCCATTCCTTAAATGGGTTCCTCCACTTGTAAATGACTGTGATTTTGCATAGCTAGAAAAACTAACTTCTGTGATTGGGGAAAGTTCAAGTTCTTTTTTTAAAAGAGAAAAATTTTGATTTTTTAAGATGATTTTTCACCCTTGAGAGGGCATTCTCTGTATTCTCAAAGGAGATACAGATCACCCTACAATTTAAAAATAAACAAACCCCATGAATTTCATCCAAAGAATCAAAAGTTAAACAAACAACATTATTTTCCTCACTTAACTAGAGATGTAACGTGGTTTTATTTTAGTTGTTAAAGCTAACTCCTAATCTCCTTCCAAACAGGCCTATTGACTTAATTACCATTTTTGAAAGGAGAGCCAAGAAAGAAAATGAAGACAGGGAAGGAGAGAGATGAACTTTCTTGGATGTTCCTTCCCCAATCTTCACAAGATTCAGGAGTCCAACTCCATGAAGAGGAGAGCCTTAAGCACTTTTTAGAAAGACAAAGCCTCCCTTGGGAGAGATAGCTTGACCTGAAGTGACAACAGAAGCTCACTGCTATGGAGAAAGGATGAAGACCACTGATATAAATCTTCCTTGAAAACCCAAGTACAACACAGAAGACTGACAGCCACAGAACTTGTGTTTATCCACTTTCCACTCTCATTTTCTTTAAAGTCCCCTTCTGGTTTGCTTTTAAAGTTGTGGGGTTGGGTGATTTGGGAGGCGTGAAGCTGGGAACGCAGGGATTATGAAATGCAAAACTCTGGAGGCAGGCAGCCCCAGAGGAAGAAGAGAAAGAACATTCTTTTCCAAATGACACCAAGCAGACTTAAGTAAATTTGTTTGTTCAGAAAAGGTCAGTGAAGTCGTGCTTTTCCCATTAAAAACTGTATACAACCAATCAATATGAAGGATAAACACAAGTCCATCTATGAAGAGACCCAAAGCATGCTAAAAATTTCCCCAACGTTTCCAGTGTATTTTTTAAGGCTGGAATAAATGAGCATCAGCTTGGTTTAAAAAAAGGTAACTTTATTCTGTAAGTTGTCTGTTTGCTCTCGTGACAGTTTCTTTGGCTATGCAAAAGCTTTTTAAATTGATCAGGTCCCATTTATTTATTTTTGTTGATGCTGTGATTGCTTTGGGGGCTTCTTCCTAAATTATTTGTCTAGGCCAATGTCTAGAAGAGTATTCTCAACGTTTTCCTCTAGAATTCTAATAGCTTTACACCTTAGGTTTAAGTCTGTTACCCAGCGTGAGTTGATTTTTGTGAGAGGTGAAAGGTGTGGACCCTGTTTCAGTCTTCTACATGTGGCTATCCAGTTTTCCCAGCACCATTTATTGAATAATGATTCTTTTCCCAAGTGTATGTTTTTGTCTGCTTTGTCAAAGATTAGATGGCTATAAGAGGATGGTTTTATATCTGGGTTCTCAGTTCTGTTCCACTGGTCAATGTCCCTGTTCTTGTGCCAGTACAAAGCTATTTTAATTGCTATAGCCTTGTAGTATAGTTTGAAGCCTGGTAAATTGATGCCTCCCATTTTGTTCTTATTGCCTAGGATTGCTTTTGCTATAAAGGGTCTTCTCTGGTTCCATAAAAAGTTTAAAACTATTTTTTATATATCTGTGAAAAATGATGTTGGTATTTGAATAGGGATTGCATTGAATCAGTAGATCACTTTATGTAGTATAGACATTTTAACAATGTAACAGTGAAACTGAGAACCAAATCAAAGACTCAATACCCTTCACAGTAGCAACAAAGAAAATAAAGTACCTAGGAGTATATTTAAATAAGGAGGTAAAAGACCTCTACAGGGAGAACTATGAAACACTAAGGAAGGAAATAGCAGAGGACATAAACAGGTGGAAAATCTTTTTCTAAATTAATGTGGCTCATTTTTTAAATCAGAATTAAAGCTCACAGAAATGGTGTTTATGATGAAATATTTTAGACATACAAAAAGTTATATAAAAACTGTTTATGAGGTTTATTTGGAACAGCAAAAGACCCCAAATAACCAATACAATATTGAAGGAGATAAACAGAGGTCTGACACTACCAGATTTCAAGATTAACTCAGAAGCTACAGTAATCAAGATGGCATGGTATCAGTGAAAGAACAGACAAATGAATCAATGCAACAGAATAAAGAGCCCAGAAATGGGAAATGATAGTCTTTTCAATAGATGGTGCTGGGATACTGGGCATACACACACAAATAGTAAAAAAATAATCTAGACACAGACTTATACTTTTGACAAAGTTAACTCCAAATGGATCATAGATGAAAATATAAAATACGAAACTATTAAATTCCTAGAAGATAACACAGTAGAAAATCTAGATGACCTTGGATTTGTTGATGACTGTTTAAATACAATGCCAAATGCATGATCTGTGAGTGGGAAAAAAATGATCCAATGGAATCCATTAATATTAAAAACTTCTGCTCTGCAAAAGACACTGTTAAGAGAATAAAAACAAAAAAAAAAGCAGACTGGGAGAAAATCTTTGCAAAACACATATCTGATATAACACTTATAATCCAAAATATACAAAGAATTCATAAACCTCAACAATAGGAAAACAAATAATTCAATTAAAACATGGGCAAAAGAACTTAGACACCTCATCAAAAAATATATGCAGATAGCAAATAAATGCTCCATGGTATATACCCAAACAAATTGAAAATCTTATGTCTACACACACAAAAGAGTCACACAAATCTTTATAGCAGCATTACTCATAATTGCCAAAACTTGGAAGTAACCAATATGCCCTTTAATAGGTAAATGTACAAATAAACTCTGGTGCATCCATATGATGAAATCTTATTTGGTGAAAAAAAGAAATAAGCTATTAGCCAGGAGAAGCCATGGAGGAACCTAAAAAGCATATTGCTAAGTGAAGAAGCCAATCTGAAAAGGCTGTGTGATTCCAACTATATAATTTTCTGGAAAAGGCAAAAATAGGAAAACTGTGAAAATATCAGCAGTTTCTAGTTTAGGAGAGGAAAAACCTTTCCTCTATTCTCTTAAGTTTTGTGACTAGGGTGTGTGAATTAAACTTACAAAAGGCAGAATAAGAGGAGTAAAGGCATACAAATTGTACTGGTGTTTTTAATTATTGTGCATGCGGGCTTCACAGAAAAGAAGTGAAAACCCAGAGGAGTAGTTAGACTTGGGAGTTTATATATCATTTTAACAAAGGATGATAAATTCTGGAGAAGTAAGTAGACAAAGGAAATGGTGTTTCAGTTCCTTGGAGTGGAAAATTGAGGGAATGTGACTAGGATATGTACGGTAGATAAGGGCTGTATAGTAAGATTTGTTATGCAGATTCAAGTCATCTTCAGTGATAAGTCATCTCTGGGGTCATTCTCCTCTTCCTGGTATGGAAGAGGAAGACAACTTTATAAATACAATAATCCATATGCCAATGTGGTATATCTTGGAGGACCAAATTCTGATACTCTTCACCAGGAGTTCAGGGACAGAGAGGGCTGAATAGGTAGAGCATAGAGAATTTTCAGGGCAGTACATCTATCTATTCTGTATGGTACAGCAATGATGGGCACATGTCATTATATACTTGTCATTATGCACAGAATGTACAACACAAAGAGTGAACCCTATGAGCCTCAGTTAATAATAATGTATCAACATGGGTTCGTGAATTGTCAAAAATGTACTAAAGGAACGCAGAAAATTTCACTCCAAAATATGACTCCTTGAATTAAAGGCCCATAGAGATCAACAAACATTGGAAGGGGCTTTTTCCTTCTCTTCATAAAACCAGACCCATCAAAAAGAACAATTGACTTCCCTTCCCCTCCCTGTTATCCCAATATATGGCAGGAAAGAAGATCGAGAATGCAACCAGATCTGGCCCAAACCATTTTAAGATAATACCTGTCTCTCAAGTTAATTTAATTTCCAAAGAGAATTAATTACAAGTCAATCTGTTTCCACTCATCCATCCATTCTCCCAAGTATCTATTCTTCCTCCCTAGTAACCATTTATTGCCACTGAACAGAATTACCTTTATTCCTCATCTCTCCCTTCCCCTCTAAAATGAGGGTATATAAACTTCTGATCCCATTGGGAAACTGGGTAATCACTCTGGGATTCTCCCTGTGTGCATGGTAAATAAATCTCTAAATGGACCCCCTCTTGGCTAAGCAGACCCTAGAAATACCCTAAAGCTGAGTTGCTGGCCATGAGAAGGGAGCTCAAGCATGCCTCTTCACGCTCCCTTTCCCTTCTTGGAGATATCCTTTGTAACTCATTACCAGGCCTAAGGCTATGCAAGACAAAGCTTAAACCACACCTGCAGGTCCTCTATTTACCCAACAGATCTAGGGAGTCTACATCCAGTGACTTGTCTCTGATTAGCACACTTCCTTAACTTAAAACATTCCAAGCCTTTATTTTATTTTGCATATCTAAAACTAAATATGTTAATTAATAATTAATAACTACATTAAATGTAAATAGATTCTTCATTGGAAGGACCAAAAAAGGTAAATGGATTAAATGTTCCAGTTAAAAAAGCATTTAATAAAAGAGCATACACGCTCCGGGTGTATTCAAAAGCTGCAGCTACATACGATCTTCCCACTGCTCTATTTAGTCTCTCCCACCCGCACACACCTCAGCCTCAGACTGTCTCAGCTCTCAGACCACACACCTCAAGGCAGCCCCGAGCCACTAAGAGCTGAGCACCACGCTGGGAGGAGCTCCACTGTCCAGTCCTCTAGTCCGGAGGCGGCTGAGTCTTGCCCAAAGAAAGCGGTCCGCAAAGGCCTGCCAGAAACGTAGTCCAGAGCCCCAAGAGTAATAAAACCGGAGCTGGGTCCTGAAGTCCCTCTTTGCCACAGGCCTGAGCCCCAAGCAAGGAACTCTGCCCCAGTCCCAAACTGAAACGCCTTGAAAGTTTCAGGGAGCCCCAGCCGAGGTTCCGTGGAAGGTCCCCTGACAGCTCCATTAATTTTCCTCCGAGATTGCCTACTCACGGTCAGACAAGCACCAACATTCCAAGCCTTTAGACAAAGCTTCATTTTTTAAACCAATTACAAATCCAAGAATCTTTAAACTCACCTATAACGTGTAATATCCCCCCATTGAGATGGCCCACCTTTTTGGGCCAGACCAATGTATGCCTTCCATGTATTGATATATGATTTTACATGCAATTCCTATCTCCCTGAAATGTATAAAACCAACCTATAACCCAATCGTGGCAAGAACACTTGCTCAAGGCTTCTTGGGCATGACTCTGGACCATGGTCACCCCTACTTGGCTCAGAATAAACCTCTTTAAATTATTTTATGGAGTTTGGGTTCTTTTCCACTGACATTTCTTTCTCTCATTAATCTTCCTTATTGTGAGCTGATATTCCAGCAAACCTTCTGGGGCAAAGGGGAAGTTTCCCTTCACCCCCTACAGGACCACAATAATAAGAGATGTAAATATTAGGGGAAACTGTGTGTTGGGATAGGGGATATGCGGGAACTCTACTTTCTGATCAATTTTTCTGGAAACCTAAAACTTTTCTAAAACAAGGTTTATTAGTTTTAAATAGAAAATAAAAATGTTAAAGCTATAGAGAATAGTATAATAGAGTTCTATGCACCCATATTAAGACAGATGCAGTTGAAACTCACTTTGAAGTTGTAGGGGTCAGAGGGAAACTTGCCTTTTCCCCCCTGAAAGTTAGCTGAAAGATCAACTCACAATTAAGGCAGATTAATAAGAGAAAGATCTATTTACTATGTGCATGGGGAGAATCACAGAGTGATTACTTAGTATCCCAATGAAGTTCAGATATTTTTATACCTGTCCTTTTGGAGGGGAGAGGGAGATGAGGAGTACAGGTCATTCTGTTTAGGGGGAACAAATGGTGCTAGGCAGGATAAATGGATGGAGGAAACAGATTGACTTGTAAATGACTCTTTTTGCAAATTAAACTAACCTGAGAGACAGCTATTATGTTTAAATTATTTGGGCCCTGTCTGGTTATATTCTTGATCCTCTTTCCTGCAATATATTGAGATAAAAGGGAGAGGAAGGGAAGTCAATTGCCCCTTTTGATCTTTTTCATTGGTCAGTTCAATCAAAAATATCTATTATGCAGATAAAGGGAAAACCCCTTCCAATGCTTTTTAATCTTCAATGGCCTTTAATTCAAAATATTGTTTATACCAAGGAGTCATAATTTGAGGTGAAATTTCCTGAGCTCCTTCAAAGTCTTCTCCAATTATATTAGCTTCCTTCCTCCCCAGAAGTAAACACTATCTAGAGTTTGAATTTTTCATTTTTGAAACATTTTTAATAGTTTTATTACATATCTATCTATGTATATTTCATTAAAGTAAAATGTAGTATTTTTTTCTGGCTACCTGGTGGGAAGGAGAAAGTAAGAAACATAGAAGAAACAAGTATACTTTAACATCTCAAAATTGTGACCTACCATATACCTCCTTTGTCATATATATTCTTTTTCAGACCTTCTAAAATGGACTCATTCATTTTCTCAGTTTATAAATATAACCAACTCTATGAACAAATTTCAAAGACTCCTATATTTTTTTTTATAATTCTCTCCCTTAACTACTTGACCTTTTGAGTTGGTTCCCAGAAATGGTGGATTTTCTGTAAGACAAAAAGCTGAGATTCTGAAGGCCGGTGGGCAGACTTCCTGACTCACCATTCCCTATAACCTGCCCCCCAATGCATGTATCCCCTTGTTAGTTGCACCATGACCTGCCCCACGGCATGTGGCCCCTCATTTAAAAGCCATGATCTCCATTAGTCAGGGAGATAGATTTGAGGCAGCTTCTGGTCCCCCAACAAGACATCTGTTATATTAAAAAATTCCATTCTTCCTTGGCAATCTTCGTTGTCTCAATAATTGGATCTTTGTGCAATGAGTAACTGGACCTAGGCCAAAACCCCCTTGTATTTTTGACAACATAAGCTGTAGGAAACAGTAACAGAATCAGCAGATACATTTTCAGCCACTGTTTTAAATTTAATGTGTCCAAAATCTTATTATTTCTTGGTGTCAGCTAGCTCAAAACAATGGATCAATTTGTTCTGAATTTGAAACATTTTTCCATTTATCTTGGCCTAATTTTCTATCTTGCATTCACGCTGTTACTCTAGGCCTGTCCTCCACATCGAGAACCTTATCTGGGCTATGAAAGAAGGTAGTGAATGCAGGGAGTTAGTTTTAATGTATCCAGACTAGTACCCAAACCCCATAGTCAGTTTAGGAATGTATCCTATTTTGAACTTGATCTGATTTTGTATTGCAAGTGCTGGGCATGTGTATACTTTCCTTTCTTTTTATTATCTTTAATTGCACAAGTAATGTACTTCATGGGCATTTTAATTCACATGTGTCCATTGCTCCTGTGTCCTGGGCTGAATGAGACTGTGACTCTACTTTTCCCCTGCACCCTGCTGTGTCAGGATTCTCCCCCTCTGGTAGCTATGGTGCTGAGCCCTGGGCAAGTTCATGAAGCCCCTGCCCCTTTCCCTCTCCTGTGGCAGTCACTGCTTGACTAAGCAGATGGGCAAACAGAGGAGCCTGCTGTCAATTCAAGGGGCTTCATTTGGGACAGTGCACAGAGAAGCATGTTGTGTAACTACTTTCATCTCACGACTTCACTAAAGTCCCAGATGTAGAGACGTCGTCTGACTGCTGAATGTAAGATTCAGTGGAGAGACATGCTTGCCCTTCCCCTGGGCATAGTAATTCCCCTGAAGCTGCCCGATTGTGACCGCCATGTAGAGAGAGCCACACATTAGTTCTGGGACCACCCTAGTACCAAATTCCCATGGCTTAGGATGTTCCCCATTCTGATGCTGAGCCACTTTCCTATGTGAAAGGCTGGAAATATTTCATTATTTGTATTATTTTTTTACTTCCAAAACCAAGACACTTTAATTGTAGGTAAAAATGAAAAGTGCAGGATAGGAGTCAGCACGATACCCGTAATCCCAGCTACTTGGGTGGCTGAGGTTGAGAGGATCCCTGAGGCTAGAAGTTGGAGACTGTAATACACTATGATCATGCCTGGGAGTAGTCACTACACTTCAACCTGGGCAACATGGCAAGACCCCATCTGTATTTTAAAAAAAGAAAGACAAATGCAGAATAGGAAAAAATTATTAGAAACCCTTAAAAGCCTACTATTTGTGCATAAGTGCTATTAATATTTGAGTGTATATTTGTTTTCAGAAATTTTACTATGCAAATATAACCATGTACATTTATAAATAGCTATGAGATGATATCCTAATTAGTTTTGCAAAACTGCATTTTTTTGAAAAACTTAATAAGAGTTAATCCATGCCAAACAATATAAGTCCACATAATCATAAAAATGTGAGTAGAAACACTAATGATCAATTCAGATATGAAAATAATGACATAAATGTGACTTCCTTAGTGCCTGACACTGTTGTAAGTGCTAATCCTATACTTATTCATTTACACCTCCCCAGAACCTATGAGGAGGAGGCAGGGCCAGCAAGTGGCAAGGCTTATATTTGCACACAGGCTGTGTGGTCCCTGAGCAAATTCATCTAACCAGCATGTGCTCCTGCCTCTCATATGAGAAGACCCACTTTACTGTTCATCAGGGCACAGCACAATAAAACAAATTAAGGTTCCATGTTTTTTCTCAGTTAACTAGGCAGAGATTTAAAATATTGAAAAAAAACGATTGTGGTTTAGAATCTGGGGACATGTATTCTGTAATACTGAGGAAGGGGCTGCTGGGATCCTGTCTCCCTTCCTGTGCCTCAAGTATGTTCCTTTTCTTTTTTTTTTTCTTTTTTTTTTTTTTTGTGAAAGAGTCTCACTCTTTTGCCCGGGCTAGAGTGAGTGCCATGGCGTCAGCCTAGCTCACAGCAACCTCAAACTCCTGGGCTCAGGTGATCTTCCTGCCTCAGCCTCCCGAGTAGCTGGGACTACAGGCATGTGCCACCATGCCCGGCTAATTTTTTTTTCTATATATTTTTAGTTGTCCAATTAATTTCTTTCTATTTTTAGTAGAGACAGGGTCTCACTCTTGCTCAGGCTGGTTTCAAACTCCTGACCTTGAGTGATCTGCCCGCCTCGGCCTCCCAGAGTGCTAGGATTACAGGTGTGAGCCACCACACCCAGCTGGTATGTTCCTTTTCTAAAGTAAGTAACTTTCCTGTGAGTGGGGCAGAGAATCCATGTGTTTCTTGGTGATTTTATTATTTTGTATATTTACAAGAGCAGTAGGTGTTTATTATGGGTAAAAATAGAAAACATAGGAAAGGAAATAAGATAACAATACCCTAAACATAGCACCCAAAGATAAACCCTACTAATGTTTTCATCCCACATTATATTCTTCCAGAAGTTTTCTTATGCAGGCATTTAAATATTTATGCATGTATGTATACATTTACATATTTGTCTACAAAAAATAAGATCTCATTTTAGTATTCTAACCTGCTTGGATCACTATATGGGTTTAATTATGTCCCCCAACAAAATATGTCCAAGCCTTAACCCTCTGTACCTATAAATGAAACTTTATTTGGAAATAGGGTCTGCCCCCATGTAATTAAGGATCTCAAGAGGCGATCATCCCGGATTTAAAGTGAGCCCTAAATCCAATGACTGGTGTCCTTATAAGAGAAAGGAGAGGAAGATTTGACACACACAGGAGAGAAGGCCATGTGAAGATGGAAGCAAAGACTGAGGTTATAATGCCACAAACCAAGGAAAGCAGGGGCCACCAGAAGCTGCAGAGGCAAGGAAGATTTCTCCTCTTAAGAGATTGGCGGAAGTATGACCCTACTGGAACCTTGATTTTAGACTTCTGGACTCAAGAACTGGGAAATGATAAATTTCTTTTATTTTAAGCCACAAACTATGTAGTAATATGTTTTGCCACTGTGGAAAACTAATATGGTCACTAACAATATAACTCAAAAGTTATTAATTCTGAATAAATATCAGTCTCTATCTTTTTTTCATGATGGCAGGGATACTAATGTCAACAGCTATACAAAACGAAATTTAAAATGGCTACAATTTATTATGTACAAATTGTTTTTAATGAATTTACTCATTTAGTACCCACATTTCTCAGGTAGATACTATTGCCTATGCCCATTTTATAGATAAAAATATGAGGGACAGAGAGAATAAGAATTTTTCCCAAGACTACATGATTACAGAATGTGACAACTTCAGTTTGTATCCCGTCCCAAAGCATGCTTCAGACCTTGGGAAACAGTTTATTGTTGAGTGAAAAAGGAGTCTGCAAAAGCAAGCACATTTTATGAGTTAATTTAAGGTAATAATCAGTATGTTAATATATTTATACAAAATAACTCAACCTAGTGACAAATAGTTAAAATGTGACCTTGATGACAGCACTTTTTTGGCAATCATCTAGACAGAAGACATAACACAGCGGGATAAGAAGTGGGAAGTGAAGAATGCTAACAGGGAATGTAGAAATGTCTCTTTGGAACTTTCTCTTTGAAGGAGAGGAGAGAGACTGGGGGTGAGGGGAGACAGAGAGAGAGAGAGAGGGAATCTTCGTTCTGTGGATGAATGGATGATGTGGGGTCTAAGGAGGCATTTTTGAAAATCTTCAATTCCTTGAACAAGTTTAAAAGTTGATGTGAAAGAACCAGCTCATCTCACATTTAACCTTTGAAGTTGTTCACATATTCATTTCCTATCTTACTCTCTTATTTCCACTTTAAAGCTCATGAGATGCTTTCAGTGGAATCCTATGCGGTTTGAACTCAATGTATATTTAGATATTAGTGGATGAAAGAATGGACAATTGTGTATCAAAGAAATGCTAGCAATTCTTGGATTTTTGTCTCACAGGGAGGCATCTGATGGCTGAAATCCTGGTGTGATATGGCTGGATAATGCATCATGTGAAGAGCCCTGACCCAGTGAATGTGGGATGGGTCCACGATTTTTCTATAAGTATATTAAAATACCAAGCAGTCTAGGAGCAGCCATTAGACAAACACCAAATCTTGCTTCCCTGGTGCAGTCTGTCACTGAGCTCACCAGACATGCCTGCCTTCCCAGCATGGGGAAATGGCTTTGGATCTGCTCAGAGGCATGATCTTAAACAGCTCTTATGAGTCTCTGAAATACTCAAGAATGTAGGGAACCTTCTGACTCTAAAACTTAGAATTTGGGGCATATGAGAAAGATAACTTGCTTCCTTTGTTCTCATTAGGAGAAACAATGAAAAATAATTTTTCACAATGGCTTCCTTAGTTCTGAGGCTCAGCCAGCTTCTGATGCTGTGTTTCAACATTTAGAGGGTCACTGAAGTCCCACTCCATGCCATATACTCTGGACAGGTTTTCTCATTTACCCCTCAGGACAGCTCTGTAAGGATGTTATGGTCAGTCCCATTTCCCAGATGACCAAGCTCAGGCTCACAGAGCCTAAGTCACCTCCCCACATAAGTGGCAAGATTGGAATGAGGTTCCATCCCTCGCCCTCTCTAGAGGACCCTGAGCAGCCTCCCCTTTAGAAGATGGGCTTCCAGGGCTTGAGAAATTGTCAGATCACACTCCCCTGCTATTGTGGCTCCATGGGGCTTCACTCAACGACCCTTGTTGATGAAGATGACAGAGGAGATGAAATCCCACTCTTTGTGCCAAGAGGCTTGGGAGTAGGGTCCCAAGAGTTGCCTGATCCCTGAAGTGGTGAGTGTGCTCAGGCAGAAGCTCAGGTGCTGCCCTTGAGACAGGTGAGCCAGAGGAAAGGAAAGTTATACTCATTGAACTAGTTTAAGCCAATGTACTTTATATCTCTTTTAATCATAACAGCTATTCAAGGCACCCATCATTATGACCATTGTTCAGATCAGGGTGCTGCCTTTAGGGGAGTTTATGTAAATCAGGGAGGCAACTTTATTATCTTTTGATCAGCAGCTTACTCTGGAATTATTCTAAATTTTTTCTCATTTTGTCTTGATTTCTGTTGTTCAGTGTTACTTTTAATATTATGACCTGCATAGTTTTAAAGTCACAATATTAGCGAAATTTAAAAACACATTCTTATTGGAGAAAAAAACCACTAATTATTAGATGACAACTAGGAAGAACTATTTGCAAACTATACCTTATCTATTGCGTTAGTATCCATGGGTTGTGAAGCATACTTACAGACTGCAATTGGCAAGTAATTGTAACAGACAATTTACATAAAAATATATTGGAACAATAAACATGTTAAATATGCCCAAACCACAAGAACTAATATAGTAGAAATATTTAACAATCCTGTGAATCTATATTATGTGGAGAAGACCAGTTGCAAAAGAAGGTGAGGACTATGATTCCACTTTTGAAACCGATTGTGTGTGTGTGTAGGTATACGTGTTAGTGTGCACCTCACCTACAGGGACACATGTAGAGAGTATGTATCATTCTATGGACAATAGACCCTTTGGGTCAAGGGGCAGGAGTTGGGCCAGTAAGATGCAGAATATTTTCTATAAAGTATATAACTTATAAATTATATTCTCTCTTTCCATATATATATATGGAAACAGAGACTCAGGACTTCTCCTACTTACACACCTACATACACACATGTACACTGTCATACATTGTTTGCAAGAATTATTCATAGTACTTTCATTGCAAAGGGGAGAATATAACAAGAACAATAACTAGAGATGTAAAGTGGGATCCAGGGAATTAAATTATGTTTTAAAATCATCAATGATGAGAGACTCTATCAGGTTGAAATATTAGTGGGAAGGAGCCATCTCTTCTTAGATCTGCCATCTGAATTCCCCACATCCCTCTTTCCACACTTTACTTCCCTGCTCCCAGTCTGGAGATGCCTAAAACTTAACCAAAGGGATGGTGTGGAGGTTGGCCTTACTGGGTGTTAACCGTAGGGATGGATGGATGGATGGATGCTGGTAATTCATGAATTTTGGTTTTTCTTCACGTTTATACTTTCTTGTGAGCATCTAAAATTCAGTGACTATCATTTTTTAATAAAGTACATGAATTACCCAACACATCCACATACAGATCCCCAGTATCAAAAACAGACATAACATATATTGGTTATAATATAATACAATGTAATGTAACATGATATATAACATCAGATATAAAAACATATAATAGTTGTTCTAATGGAAGAACCCTTGAAGACAGGGCAGCACTATGTCCATTTTGAACTTTGGTATTTGCCAATAAAAAACAATTCCCATTTCCATGCACAGTAAGTCACATTTTTCACAGTCAATGCAGATCAGGCAAAAGGGGAATAATGCTTCCATTTCTTAAAAATAAATGCAGAGTTATGTGTGTGAAAGCAGACCATGTACAGAGTGGAGTCTTTCTTACTAAAGTCTTGATTCCCAGTGAAATATTTATTTCATGTTTTGATCTCCAGCCAACACCTCACCTACTAAGTAGGAGAAGTCCTGAGTCTCTGTCACCAGGATTCAAAAAAAGGGCCTGGGAATGTGTAAAGCCTTCCCAATCAGTCCCCCATCTCCTCACCAGCCATCGACAGTTGCTACCAATTAAATCAGGACACATACACTGGTTTAATGAGGGCTTGCATCAGCTCCTTTTCAATAACATGCCACAGCTACATGGCTGCTACCACTGTCACCTTTGCAGGCTGAGTCATCGCTAGACAGTGAAGAAGGCAGCAGCAGTGAAAAATTCAGTCTCCAAAGCTGACATCACTAAATGTTTCTCCCTTTCAGTGGCACAGAAGGGAACCAACAAGAGCAATGTTAAGATTGTAAAAGAAGGTTGGGTACAGAAGCAGGGGGCAGGATTTTTGGCTATGGCCATTGAGAGAACTGACAGGTTCTTTCCCCAAAAAGCAACTGTAACACTCAACAAAACTTCAGTAACCAACCATTTCCATGCTGTGGAAATGGACCAGAGGCATACAATAATCTGAGAAGCATTAATGCTTTAAAAACTGCTGAAGTTTAAGAACAGTGGGATTCTCTGATGTCTGAGTGGGGGCTGCTCCCATTCCACCTCACCCCATTCTCCAGCTTGATAGGTACAGAATTCTGCAAGAGTGTGGCAGACCATTAGAAAACAGGAGGTTTTCAGATATGCTTGAAGGGGGCCTCCTGAATTTGGGGTATTGTCAATGAAATTAATTATCTCTGAAGTGGGTGAAGCGGGGCAGTGGGTGTAATGCCTCAACTAGCCTAAGCTTGTGGTCATGGTGGGGGCCAGCATATTCTTGGCTGAAACTATGTGAATGTGTAGCAGAGATCAGAAAGGACCCAGGTAGCCACACACTCCGGGCTAAGCATGAGAAGCATTCACAGACAAAGATGTGACAAGACCCAGAAGTTTGAATGTACTCCCCTACCCACACACAAATACAATGACAGAAGATGGAAGCCTCACTGGCTGGAGTTGTTACAAACTCTATCCAATCACTTATTGACTCTTAAGCTATGCAGAACCAGGGGATACCCAAAATAAGACAGCCTTATAAATATAAGCAAGAACAAAACTGAGCAAACACACATGTAAACACACACACACCACACAAACCATGTACACACATACACACACACATGCAAATGAACAAAAGCATCATCTGTGGTATATGACAAAAGAAATAAACTTTATGGTTTTAGCCCAAGCATATTATAGTATTAAACAAACAAAAAGTGACAAATGCAGCAACAACAACAACCTTCACTGGGAAAAACCAGAAGCCAAAGTGGCAAATACATATTATCTAAAATGTCTAGTTTCCAACAAGATGCTACACCACCTACAAAATAGGAATAGATGACCGTATTAGTCAGCTAGGGCTGCCATAACAAAATGTCATAGACTGGGTGGCTTAAACGATAGACATTTATTTTCTCACACTTCTGGAAGATGAAAGTCCAAGATCAGGGTATCAGCATAGTCCTTTTCTGGTGAGGGCTGTCTTCCTGGCTTGTAGACGGCCACCATCTCATGCTGTGTGCTCACATGACCTCTTCCTTTTGCAGACAGAGAGAGCAAGCTCTCTGGTGTCTCTTGTTATAAGGGTACTGATTCTATTATGAAGGCATGAAGGCCCCATGCTCATGACATCATCAAACCCTAATTACCTCCTTAAGTCCCCTTCTCCAAATGTCATCATGTCAGGGGGTTAGGGCTTTGACACGTGAATTTTGAGGGGATAGAAACATTCATAAGTCAAGAAAAATTGTCTTTGAGTGTCTTAACTTTTAAACAGAAAGTTCTCTACATTCTGGAATGTTTTCATGAATTGTTCAACATTATGCTCCCGAGAAGATCCAAATCTAATCCCCCACACTGGGAAATCAAGCTTGTCTTTGAACATACCAGCGAGCTCAGTGATAGATCACACCAGCGAAGCAAGGAGTGGTGTTTGCCTAAGGGCTGCTCCTTACTGCTTGGTATGTTAATATATTTATAGGAAAACTCTGGGCCAGTTCTGTAGTCACCAATGTAGGGGTCCTCGAGTCACGTCATCCAGCCACATCACACCAGGATTTCAGCCATCTGCTGCCTCCCTGAGAGGCAAATATTCAAGAACTACTAGCATTTTTTTAACACAGAATTGTCCATTTTTTCATTCTCTAATAAGGGAATATGTATTGAGCTCAAAACCCATACTATTCTATTGGAAGCATTTCATTAGCTTCAAAGTGAAAATAAGAGAGTAAGAAGGGAAATGAATATATAGGCAACTTCAAAGGTTAAATCTGAGATGAGATGATTCCTTCACATTAACTCTTAAACTTGCTCAACTTTCAAGGAATTGAAGATTAAAAATAAATCCCTCCTTGGACTCCTCACTCCATTCACCCACAGGTGTCTGTCTTAGTCTCTGTCTCTTGTTTCTTTTTCTTTCTTCCTCTCGTCCTTAACCTTCCCCCTTGAAAGACACAGTTGCAAAAAGTGATTTCTACATTCTTGTTAATATTCTTCACTTCCCGTTGACGTCTTAGCTATGCTATGGCTACACTATGGCTACTGTCCCCACAAATGCAATGAAATTGTTCTCATCAAGGGCACAAACTAACTTTTGTCACTAGATCCAGCTATTTTGTATAAATATGTTAACATACTGGATGTTGCTTTTAGTGACCTCCTTAAATATCTATGCATTTGCAGGCTGCTTTCTTTACTTAAAAACAAATCTGTGACAGTTTCCCAGGCTCTGGAGCATGACGTACTGGGCACAAATCCAAGCTGTTTCCCTCCCTCCCTAATTGTGCAGTCTTGAGCAAAGTCTTTATTTTCTCTCTCTCTTGGTTTTTCATCTATAGAATGGGAATAACATTATATCTACCTTAGAAGGGCACAGTGAGCATTAAATGAATCAATCCATAAAAGTCATTAGCACATAAGAAATTTTAGCCATATTTATTTCTTTTTATTTATCTTTATTGCCATTACTATCCCCACTGACATGAAAAATTAAATGTAGACTGATGTTAATTCACAATCAGTGACATTTTGGGTACGTTGTGAGTGTGTTAGTTTCCTAGGGCCACCATAACAACTACAAACTTCAGATTTTAAATATCAGTAATTTCTTCTGTATACTCCCTCTGAATGATCTAGGGGAGAATCCTTTCTTTCTTCTTCCAGTATCTGGTGTCTCCTGCTTTACTTGGTTTGTGGCAGCGTAACTCCAGTTCATTCGTCTTCCTCACTTAGTGTGTCAAATCTCTCTCTCCTTTCTCTTCTAAGTGATAAGGGAAACCCTCATCTATTACTTGGTGCATCAGGCACCTGAGACCCCCACCACTCATGGAAGACCCACATCAGCATAATACTAACCTATTTCCTGGCCCATCAACTAGTCTATTGCCTGGCATCAGTATAACACTAAATCTATTGCCTGGTGCATCAACATATTATTAACCTATTACCAGACACATCAACTAACCTACACCTCATACCCCACCCCTCGGACCACCCCAACTTAATAAAAGTAGGAAAAATCAGGTGGACGGTGCTCAGAATTTGGTGGTGAGGCCCCTCTGAGCCCGCAGGTGAATAAACTTTGATTCTCTGACTCTCCGTGTGCCGCTCAGTTTGTCCTCGGGACTACCCACTGTAACACTTGCTGTAACATAAGGACACCAGTCACTGGATTTAGGCCCTATCCTAAATCAAGGATGGTTTCATCTCAAGACCTGTAACTTAATTACATCTGCAAAGACCTTCTTTCCAAATAAGGTCACATTCACAGGTTGGGGGGGTTAGGATTTGAAAAAAGCTTTTTGGGTGACACAATTCAAACCATTATAGTGATATACAAGGTTGTAAAACTACATGTAATATGAAATCTTATCTTTTGTGTAAAAGTATATAAATACATGCATCCATAAGTATACAAATACTTGCATAAGAAAACTGGAAGAATATAATGCAGATGAAAACATTAGCAAGCCTGATCTTTGAGTGTAATGTTTGTGGTTAATAAGATAGCATATATCAAATAAAAAATAATTAGAGGGTTATTTACTTCTTTACTTCCACCATCCTCAGGTAGCTCATACCACAAAAAAGGGCACCAAGTTTATCCATTGTATAAGTATGTATACTTCTTTCCTGCCATTTCAAATCCATATGATCTCTATGAGATGTTCATGTTTAAGTCATCTCTTTTGTGGGAGAAAGAACACAGGGGATACTAAACATATATTTATTTAAGCATTATGGGCTACACACATTCTATAGGTTTCCCCTTTTCTCCTCACAAAAGCTGTGTGAAGTAGGTATTAATATGCCTATTTTATAGATGACCAAGGTCAGGCTCATAAAGGTGAATACAGTACTCCAGGATCACATATCTACTTAGAGGCATGTGTGTGTGTGTGTGTGCAAGTATGTGTGTGTGAAATACACAAAACATGTTCACATGCATATATTCAGTTGCAAAATTTAGATAACTATATATATATAGAGAGAGAGAGTGTATGTGTATATATATATATGTTTTCCAGTGTCTTGCCCTTTCCACTCAGCATGCTAGCTCAGGATATTAATTTGCATTTCTTTAGTTATTGTAATTTGGCTTATTTTCAAAATTTAATAGGTATGCATACTGTTTTATGTGAATTATCTGTTGATACCATTTGTCCATTTCTTTATTCATGAGTAGTATTCATTCCATATCAAGAATATTAGGTAGGATATTAAGGACTCAGTATAAAAGTAATCACTAGAGGTTTTTTGCAAGGGTACCTGAAGTGAATTTGCACCGAAACAGCAGCTGAATTTGTCACAGTTCTATCTTCAGCTTCATGAAGTTTCCCTTGACCAAAAACACAGGGAGCAATCTCCAAGTTAGTAACTTTCAGCAAACAATGGCAAGGCAGAGCCATCAGAAACAAACACCTGATTTTCATGACAAATATGCTAATGCGGTATTAGCTACTAGAGCCACTTCCTGTATTGCTGTACGGACATATGCAGCAACACAAATTGGAATAGAATGGAACCTGTCCCCTGTTGGCAGAGTCACCCCAAAGGAATGGAGAGATCAGTAATCATCCCAGCTGGTGTAATACTGAATTGTTTCAAAACTAACTCATAATTGATGCCAAGTAAAAGCACTGTGTACCCATTAAAATATGGCATTATTGAAGAAATAAAGTACATTTGAAACCTAAATAAAGAAGTAACCACTAGAGAAAAAGTAATAACTATTCTAAATACCAACAAAAAAAGAGAGAGTAATTAAAACTGACAATCTAGTGAAAGTCCTAGTGAAATTATACATATAATTTACATGGATATATAAATATTACAACAGAACTGAGCGCAAATATCCATATATACTGATCACATAAAAAACTATAAGTGAGAATAACTTACCTATTAAAGGAGAAAGATTTTCAGATTGCCAATTGAAGCAAAATCCAAAACTATTTTTTTTCAATAGATATACCTAAAACAAAGCTACTCATATAGGTCAAAATTTAAATTAAGTACATATATACCAGGCAATTGCAAATAAAAAGAAAGCAGGGGCTATAATCTTGATATTTAAGAAGGAAAACTAGACACCAAAATGGTTTAAAAGAGTACAATTGGTAATGCTAAAGGATAAAATTTATAAGGAAGATGTGAGTTATTAATATTTATAAAACCAATCCCACAAAAATATTAATAGAACCCAAAATAAAGGAGCTGCAAGGAGAGACAGGAAGAATCACATTAATAATCAATGATTTAAACACAATTTCCTCAATCCAAGAATGATAAAGTTGCCAAAAAATTTACTAAGTATGCGGAAGACCTGAACAACATAATGCAATGATTAGATAGATATGCTGAATTCTGAAGCCTGATAATAGATAATACATCTGCTTTATAGATAAACATGAATATTCATGAAAATTGGTTCTTTTGGAAGCTATTAAAAACAAATCTTAGAAAAAAATGGAAAATAGATTACAATAGCAGAATTTGAAGAGAATAATAATGAAAATATATATTTACAACTAGAACAGTTGTAAAAGTAACTTTTGTAGGAAAATTACCTATATTAATAAAAGTAAAAATAAATGAATTAAATATTCAATTAAAAAGCAAGATAAAGAGCCATATTGGACCTGGCCCAGGGTGACTGTGTATTGTGCTTGGCAGAATTCCTATTTGGCTTAATTGAGTTTTCCTTAATCTGATTTCCTCTTAACAATGATGAATGCTGAGAAAATGTCTCCCTTTGGTGTTTGCCTAGAACAGGAGCAGGATACTTAATACATGTTAGGGGCATCCTGAAAATTAATGTATTCTCTAAAATTTCTTCTTGCTTATTTACACGCCACCCGTGCTATAAGAAGGGTGGGGGAGGGTGAGACTTGAACTCTCCAGCCCCAGGTCCACTAGGTTATGATTGGGGTTTGGAATGGTCTCTCCCAGCAGGAAGCACAATTTGGCCAGAGAGCACATCTCCAGCCAGAGCAGGGCTACTGGAAAGCATATAACACCAGGAGAGAACAAAAAACTGAAACCTGTAAGTGTTCTGTTAGTGGTGCCAACCAAGGGTCATTTAAGCAGTGTGCTCTTTGTAAAAAGAAAGGACATTGGACAGAACACTGCCTGGACTCCAGGTAGCAAGAAGCCTCCAGGAGAGCAATCATTTTTTTAAGTCCAGGACTCAGATCACAAAGGAGGGGGCCCAGAGCTCCCTGCCTCCAAATAGCCCCACTGAGCAAAGATTGATAGTGGGGATTCAATTAGTGCCAAACTGCTTGGACAGAAGCAGTCCCAGGGACCCCTTCCCCCAGCCACAGTCCCGACTCCTGGCACCAGCCACCTGCCCAGCACTCTGTGAGCCAGGGAAGGGGCAGTGGGGGAGGGGCCAGGCAGGAGTGAGGAAGCCTAGGCAAGCAACAACTGAGGTTAAATGGTAGTTTCCTGGCACTGTGTTGCCTCATGGGTTTAAAAGGACTCTTCCTCTGTTTGATAAAAGCTTAGCAGGGGAGTTGCAAAATCTGCAATTGGACAGATTTGTAAACTTGTATTAACTTATCTGAGGTTATGAGGAATGGCATCTAGATCCCAAACTCTGGTCTGATGGTAAAGCCTTTGTACGGAGAAAAACAAGGAATGAGCTTTAGTCTGGTATACAGGCTGAGAGGCTCCCACAGCCAGTGACATGTCAAAGTCACTGAACAATATTGTGAGAAGATGGCCTCTTTGCCTCCAGGCAGTAACAGCTGCTTATGAAATATGTCTATTCTCAATCCCACCACCCCTTTGCCAGCAAAAGAGAATGAGCCTTTACAACATGACTGTTTAGAGGTTCTGGAGGCTGTCTATTCCAGCAGGATAGATCTGTCAGATCAGCCAATGCCAGAGCAAGATTGAGATCTTTTTTACTGATGGAGCAGCTTTATGAACAATGAGGGGCTGGATATACAGAGATCAGGACAGTGGCATTGCCATCTGGGGCTTCAGCCCAGGAAGCTGAGTTGCAGTTATTGAGAGGAAAAAGGTAAACATTTATACAGACTCTAAATAGGCTTTTATGATTGTACATGCTCACAGTGCCATTTGAAAGAAAAGAGGTCTCCTGACAGAGGAAATAAGAGTATTAAGTATGCCACTGAAATAATGGCCTCAATACAGGCCATGGCTGAGCCCAAACAGGTAGCCAGCATGGCAAAAAGAAACCAGGCCAATGACAGGGCTGCTAAGGAGGCTATTGGAGGCGATCCGTTTTCTGGAGCCTTGATACCCCAGCTAGATTTAGAGCCCCTTTAAAGCTAAAGAGTGAGATTCTGCCATTTGGGATGGCACAGCTAAGTGGAGACAGAATTCTTACAGACTCGTTCTCCTACCCAAAGCTTTGGTTTTGCCTCTTATGAGAAACTTACATGAATGCACACATTATGGATATAATGCCTTAATAGATTTGGTGGGACCTCATTTGGGAGTACCCTGCGTGCGACAAACTGTTTATGTGCTTGGGGTGGTCCAGGGACAGAAAGGCGACCTGCTGCACAAAGAACCCAACAGGTAGGAGGGCCCAACCCTTTCAATGATTGGCAGTTTCACTTGGTATTAATAGGTATCTTTTCATGTTGGGTAGAGGCTTGTCTTATCCGAATGGAGTGAGCATCTAAAATTACCAGAACCCTTCTGAGAGGAATCACTGCCTTCACTGAGTTCCTGCATGCGTGTGTTTCTGCATGTGTGTGCCAGCACAGAGTAGGAACAAGCCTTGGAGGACAATGGGATAACGGGCATCAGCGGTCTAGGGGAAGAGGCCAAGCAGATGGAAAATGGCATGCTGGTGATGGACACTATGGACAGGCAGCTGCAGAGACAGCTCAGCAGCTCAAGGTATTACCATGTTTGGCTGCTCCATGGCAATGCCCATCAGGGGAATCTTTGCTTCCGGCTATCTGCACCTGCATCTGTCACACAATGTCCTGTGGTCGCCCGTGAACTTCTTTGAGTGGACCCCCAGTGGGAACCGTTTCTGCAAAGAGCTGGACACAGTGGACTCAAAGATCCCGCAGGTCATCAAGATGTTCACAGGCTCCCCTCTTCCATACAGAGTGATAATGGCCCCTCTCCGTAGTGGAGATAACTCAGCAAGTAAGCAAAGTCCTACATCTAGAATGGAAAGTGCCTGCATCCTGGAACTGATGCAGTAAAGTGGGATAGGGTATTGCCGCCTGTCCTCCTTCAAATTAAGGATGGCTCTCAGAAGCAGTCTGAAGTTAAGCCCCTAAGAAATTGTTTATGAGAGACCCTTCCTAGCACCCTAAGGTAAGTATGGTAACATAACCATGAGTTAAGAAAGCAGAGTAAAGCAATATGTCAAATGAGTGCGTCAGGTGCTAACCACTAGGCATGAGTTTGCCTCTTTCAGGTCTCAACCCCAGTTGGAAACAAAGAAGTGAAAGAGAACCTATGAAGTGTCTCTAATAGCTCACACCTCATTGAAATTGTCAGAAATGAAAACCCTGGGTACATCACACCAAAGAAAAGAGGTGTTCCATGGAAGAGGAGGACTCAAGCCCCCAGTAGAAGTGCCAGCCTTTAGGCAATCTAAAATATTTGTTTAAGGAAAAGGAAAAAAAAATGAAAACGTTGATATTTTTGCTAACCTTTTTTTGATTATTTGTTCTGTCTATAGCATGGAAAGACATTTCTTAGTGAGGACTGCCCTGGGCTATTGCCTCTTCCGTTGATCTGTCTTGCTGCTGGGTTTGTCATCCTAAACCTTGTTCAGTGCTATATATGATTTCTCAATTTGCAGAATCCAGTCTCTTGGCTCACCTACAGGGTGCAACTAATAGTTCTGTACTCTGAGGTCCCATGTTTCTTCTAACACAGCCCTGTATTGGACATTGTGTACAGGGTGACAGTCCATTTCACGTTGCCAATCCTCACTGTTGTAGTTATTGCTTATGACTTTTTTACCTGGTAATATGTTGTTGTAAATATACTGCCAAAGCTTTGCAATGGCATACATAAATACAAACCTTCCACCTAAAACATTGCCCCAAATCAGCAGGAAGTAGCTCCATGACTACGACGCCCCTCCTCCCATAGATATGGAAGGCAAATATTGATGGTGGGGAATATGTAACAGAGGGAATGGCATGAAAAAGTGATAAAAATAATTTCTGTCTCTTTAAAACATCTTCTACTCCTTTTTGAGAACTAAAACCTGCATCCCTGCCTCAGGCCAGTGGTTAGGAGGGGCAGAGTTATGTCTTTTGTTCTTTGTGCTACAGGAGATGGCTCAACTCAGACCTGGCAGAGGGAGGTCCTGGGTGGAGGTCATGAGATTATCTTAAAAGTGAAATGGGACAGAGATGGGACAATCAGTATCATCAACTATAGTTGAACAGTAATTGCCTAAAGCTGAGAACTCACCCTTTAAAACCTCTATATTTCTGCTTATTATTAGGATGATGGCATTATAGACAGTAGTCTCCATCTTCCTCATTTGCTGATAAATGAATAAACTCCTCTTTCCTTCTCCTCAAACAAACAAACAAAAAAGAACCATATTGGAAACTAACAGAATGCAGACAGAAAGATCATTAAAAGTAGAAATAAAGAGGTTAGAAAACAAAACTATAGTAGAACCTATACATAAAGGTAAAGTCAGATTTATTTAAGGAGGTATCAACAAAATGCAAAAGTCACTGGGTATATTAATTGAGAAAACAGGAGGGAAAGGAAAAATATAGACTTAAAATGACAAGTGGGAAATAGTTATCAAAACAAAGGGAAGTTTCAAGACTTTTCAGTGAATAATTTGCACAAGTCTTTTCAACTACATTTCAAAACATAGATGAAATGAATACATTTCTAGAAAATTAAAACTTACCCAAATTTATCCCAGTAGAGGCAGAAAGTCTAAACAGACCAATTATGTATTAATAGAAGAAATAGAGAAATTGGTTAAAGACCTCTCCCATACAAAAAGCACAGGACTAGATATTTCCATAGGAGAATTCTACTAAACCTTTAATGGTAAGATGATAAAGCAAGTACATAACTGATCCTGAAACCTAACAAAGATTTCACAAAAAATGAAAATTACAGATCAATCTCATATAAAAATATGAAATAAGTTTCTTAAATATCAGCAAACACAATCCTACAGCACACACACACACACACACACACACACAAAAGCCAGATCATGAATTATGGGACTTATTCTAAGAAAGCAAAGGTGTAATATTAATTATTAATTAATCTATTAATAAAGCCAGAAAGAAAAATTACATTATCACCTCTATAGATGCAGAAAAGATTTTGACAGCATCAACATTCATTCTTATCCATTCTTTTTTGTTTTTTTTAGAGACAGAGTCTTGCTCTGTTGCCCAGGCTGGAGTACAGTGTCATGATCATAGCTCACTGCAGCCTCCAACTCCTGGGCTCAAGCTATCCTCCTGCCTTAGCCTCCACAAGTACTTGAGACTACAGGTGTGTGCCACTATGCCCAGCTAATTTTTAAATTTTTTGTAGAGATGGGGTCTTGCTGTATTGCCCAGGCTGGTCTAAAACTCCTGGCCTCAAGTGATATTCCCACCTTGGCATCCTAAAGTGCTGGAATTACAGGCATAAGCCACCACACCCAACCCCCATAAATGTTTAAAAGACTCAAGAAAATGATGGGAATTGGTGGATACTTTTTTTTCTTTTTTAGAGATGAGATTTTGCTATGCTGCTCAGGTTGGCCTTGAACTTCTGGGCTCAAGTGATCCTTGTGCCTCAGCCTCCCAAGTCGCTGGGACTTCAGGTGTGTGCCACCACACCTGGCATGGTGGATACTTTCTTAACATGACCATAAACACACACACACACACACTCCTTGGACAAAAAGCAAGCATCCTAGTTAGTGGAGAAACACTAGAGACCTTCCTACTAATACAAATATAAGACATGATGCCCTCTTATCTCCTCTAATATTTGACACTGTATGGGAGGTATTATCCAACACAATTAGCAAGAGCAAGCAATTAGAAGAAAAGGAAGGAGTAAAATTATTTTTATTTGTTGATGTTATGATTATACATTGGAAAGCCCAAAGAAACAATGGAAAAATTACAACAAACAAAAAGAAAATTTAGTAAAGTAACAGATTTTACTATTGACATCAAAAATCAATAGCCTTCATTTTACAAACAAAAAAATTAGAAGGTATAATGGAAGAAAAGAAAATGATTAGACATAAACTTAAGTAATGTCCAACATTTAAAGGAAACACAAAATTAGAAAGACATATGAATATTCCTGGGTGAAGAGACTCAATATCATTGATATGCAAATTTCCCTATGTTAATTTAATGTGATTCCAATAGAGATAGTAGTCCTGGGGAAACAGATTGGGAAATTGGCTGTTATCTCTTTCTCCAAAAGTCTTAAAATTTACTTTGGAGGTGGCTCATGCCTGTAATCCTAGCACTCTGGGAGGCTGAGGCAGGCGTATTGTTTGAGCTCAGGAGTTCGAGACCAGCAAGAGCAAGA
>CAUYRT010015669.1:0-73113 GCA_963574885.1 Lepilemur ruficaudatus | reverse complement strand
GGTGCGGAATATCTGCAGAGTTCCTATCTGACATCCCTAAAAGGGAGGAAGTATTCTGGGTTCTCAAAAATAAGAAACCAAGCTGGGCGTGGTGGCTCGCGCCTGTAGTCCCAGCCACTGGGGAGGCTGAGGCAAGAGGATTACTTGAGCCCAGGAGTTTGAGGCCACAGTGAGCCATGATCACACCACTGCACTCCAACCTGGGCAACACAGTGAGACCCTGTCAATCAATCAAGAAATCAAGAAAATAAGAAACAAAAGAGCATAGTCTCCAAAGAACTAGAGTTAGAGAAAGGGAAAAGGATGACAACGTCAGGAAAAGCCAGGAGAGTGTGCACGGCCAGGGTTCTATCCACAACCAAAACCCTTATTAGTGGCTCAGCACGAACAGGGGAAGCTGGACTGTTGCAACTAAAGTAGGATGCACACTTACTGGGAACTGTGGCAAAAGACCCTTTTCTCAGGTGTCTTAGCAGAACAGATACAGTACAAGTTTCTAAGGTAAACAAAGTCAGATTCTTTGAATCTTTAAATTCTTCAAATCTTTAAATGCTTCCTCTGACGTTTCTCAGCATGAAGAAAATTGCTTATAGGTTTCAAGAATAGTACCATTATTCTTTCAATTAGCATTTTATGTACCACCCCATATCCATCTTCTCTCAAGAAGACTCTCCTGAAAGCATGCTGTCTTTGTCAGCTTGTTTCCGTGAGGGGGAGAGCATGAAATATGGGGAATACAGTCCTAAGACCTTTATCCCAAGACAGAACCCAGAGAACTCAGATGGGCAGGGAAGTCAGGAAGCTTGCATGTCAGATCCTACAGGAGACACAAAACTCACTAGGAAAGGCTTGCCTGGTGATGTCATATGCTGACATAACCTCGGGAGAAAAGCAATAGGGTTCATTTAAAGAACTTAGAGGAGACCCATCTCAGCGCACACTGAGAAAAAACGAAGGTCAAATAAAAGAGCACTGGTATGAATTTAATTTTAGGACTTTTTGTGTGAAAACAATATTCTCTGTTAGATTACAGAGAGAAACGTGAAATATCTGTCCCTAGGGAGTTAAACATGGAAGAAAATTCTAAAATCCTTCTGTCTAAGAGTCCTTACCTGTCATCAAACTGAGGCACTTCCAGCCAGTGAGGATGTTTCCAGCAACCAAGAGCCATTTGAAACATTGGGAAATCCTTTCAGACAAGCTTTCTTAGACAATGTCATTAAGCTTCTTGTTTCTGTGAGCACCAAAGTGTTTGTTTCAAACAGATTTCCTATGACCTTCACATGTTTTTAAATTTTCTGGACTTCATGTCTTATTAGGAAAGTCAGCTTAGCCCATGTCTGAGCAAAGTCATGTGATACGACAGGCTAACTGGGCATGAAGCTCATCCCAGCGTGCTTGGGGCCAGGAAATTACAGAAACACATGCACACTCACCCACTGTGAGGGTGTAACAAGGGAGGGGTGTGTGCATGGGAATCTTAAGGGCGAACAAAATAATTTTCCCATAAACAAGTGAAACAAATTAAGACTTAAAAATTCAGTGATGCCAATTTTGACATCATCAATTAAGGGATCAACCTCCTCTGCTCTTTCGGGTTTCAACATAGTTAAGGGCTCCTATCTTCTTTGGAACTTAGTATGAATTTACTACCCCTCTTCTGTACTGGTTCCCAGCCCTCGCTGTACATTGGAATCACCTGGGAAGCTTAAAAAAACTACTGATGCCTGGGTCCCACTCCCAAAGATTCTGATTTAATTGGTATAGAGTGCAGCCTGGGCATCAACCTACTATGAAGCTCCCCTTCTGATTCTAATATGCACTCACATCTGAGAACAAGGGCTCTCACGCTTTTTTACTCAAAGTGTGTTCTGAAGACCTGGGAGCTTGTTAGGAATACAAAGTCTCAGGCAATATCTGGATCCCCAGAATCATAACGTTCATTTTAATAAGATCCCCAAGTGATTCATACGCACATTAAGTTTCAGAAGTAAAACTCTAATGGCTCTAATTTTTTGTACCCTCGTTCCATTCTGCAGAACATTATGTAGTTCTAAACTGTGGCTGTACATTAGAATCACCTAGAGACCCTTTCAGAAATGTTGATGCCTGGCCTCTCTCTCCAGAGATTCTGATTTAATGGGTCTTGAGTGTGGCCCAGACATGGCTTTTCAAACATTTTTTTAAAGCACCCCAGGGGATTTTCATATAAACTCAGGGCTGAGAACCACTACTATAGAAAGATGTTTTTCTTCTTTTAATTTAATAGCTTTTGGTATAAAGTGACCATTTCTGTTGAACAGCGAGGCTCCCTGGGAGAGACAGCACTCTGATCCGTTTCTCTGCATTGGTTATCAAACTTTCACGTGCAAAAGCTACAACTGAGTGCCTTATGAAAAATGCAGATTCCCAGTGCACCTTCAGAGTTTCCTTCAGTGAGTCTGGAATGGGGCTCAGAATCTGTATTTCATAAGCCCTGCTTGGAATTCTGATGGACATGGTTCTTGTGCCACATTTTGAAACTCACTGCTTTAGCATGACAGAAGAAAAGGAAAGTAGACTTTGATGAGCACAGGGAGAAAACGCACAGCGTGTAAGGTCCCAGAGTGCGCGAAAGAAGTGATGTAGGTGAAGCAAAACACGGAGTTCCAAAGGGGGCTGAGAGAAAGATGAAGCTATACAGCACGATTCTTGAGAACAAGCAGTAAAGATAAGACTCTGTATGTACCAGGCTACTTCCTGTCTGATCAACTCCAAGTTGCCCAAGGAACAGCAGGTTGCCTAACCTCTGTAAGCACCATCGTGGAAGCCCGGAGAGAGAGAGAACTTTTAGGCTTTTAATTGCCCCTCCCAGGGCTCCTGCAGTTTTTCCTTCCCCTTCTTTTTTTTTTTTTTTTTTTTAAGCCAGTCAAATTTAGCAGTGGGGGGTTATATACCAACTCTAGTGACACTAATGTTAATAAGTTCTGATAACTTACTACCATCAGTCCAGCCTTCTTTTTTACCTCTTGACCTGTCAGATTGAGAATTAGAAGAAACAGAAGAAATTAACTTGAAAGAACACTATCCAAAATCCAAAATCTATAAACGAGCCTTGCCTTATAGAAAAGGTATATGCAGAAAATTTGTACGTAGAATTTCGGTAAATCAAATGATATTTTTCATGACTACAGAAAGGAAAGGAGCTTGAGATTTGAAACAATCCCCTGATAATTGCTGTGTATCTGATTTTTATTAATGAGGGACACATATTTAATATTGACCGTTCAGGGAGTCATTATTGGATTAAATGAGAAGATGCATTTAAAGCATTAAGACAGTCCCTGGCATATAACAAATATTCAAAAAATGTTAGCTTTTTAAAAGACTTTTTAAAGAGCAATTTTAGGTTCACAGCAAAATTGAGAGGAAGAGATTTCCCATATATTCCCAGCCCCCCACATGCTTAGCCTCCCTGATTATCAAAATCTCCAGCAAAGTGGTACCTTTGTTACAACTGATGAACCTACACATCATAATCACCCAATGTTGATAATTTAAATTAGGGTTCACTCTTAGTGTTGTCTATGGGTTTAGACAAATATATAATGACATGTATCCACCCGTATAGTATCGTATAGACTGTTTTCACTTCCCCCCAAATTCTCTGTGCTCTGATATTATTTTTATTTTGATAATGAAATTTGTGCAAGCCTAGAGATAGGAAGACAGGGAGGGTTATCTGTCTCTACCTGGCCACCTCAGGGGTCATAACCAGCCCTAGGAGCCTTAATGAGATTTATGTCTATTATAAAAGAGCTTGCAGAGGCTGGTCATAGTGGCTCACGCCTGTAATTCCAGCACTTTGGGAGACCAAGGTGGGAGGATCCCTTGAGGCCAGGAGTTCAAGACCAGCCTGGGCAACAAAGCAAGACCCTATCACTACAAAAATAATAATAATAATAATAATTAAAAAATTAGCTGGGGATGGTGGCACATGCTTGTAGTCTTAGCTACTCAGGAGGCTGAGATGGGAGGTTCCCGAGAACCTAGGAGTTTGAGGCTACAGTGAGCTATAATCATGCCACTGCACTCCAGCCTGGGCATCAGAGTGAGACCTCATCTCTTAAAGAAAAAAGAACTGGCAGACGGGAACATTGTTAGGCAAAGCCACAATCTGTCAATGATTGACCAAATGATAATTACCTAGAGAAGACTGGTGAGTGAAAACCAGGGAGGTCCAGACCCCAGTCTCCAGCATTTGTAAAAAGCAGCAGTGATTTTTTTTTTTTTAACAAATCCATTCATAAGCCCATTTGGTCTCCTTTAATGAGAGCTTACTATGCCAAGACACAGGCTTAAATCTCCATTTAATCCCTCATTGTTATTAGCTTCAATTTACTGATGAGAAAAGGTCTAGAAAGTGGCAAAGCAGTTCCTTAAATCTGTTTCTGTCTGTATCCAAAGCCCAGGTAGTAACCATTCTGTATGTTCCCCTTCCTCAGTTATTATTACCCCAACAAATGCTCTCTTGGCCTCATTATCAAAATAAGCGCAGACACACAAAGAAATGTTAAATGCCTGAGGTGTTAGATACCCCAATTACCCTGATTGGATTAATTCACATTGTATGCCTATACAAAAACAAACATCACATGTACCCTATAACATATACAACTGTTAGGTACCCATAATAATTTTTAAAAAGAAAAAATATAACCACAGACGAGCTATTTATAAGGTAACACTTGGGCATGTTAAAATGAGTCTTCTACCACTTGAAACAATCTCAGATTACAGAACATACAGCTTTTTCCCTTAAGAGACAAGTTCCAAACAAGAAATTGGAAAGATACTGGAAACTCATTCAAGAGCTTAGGAGACAATTCACATGAGCCTGATTTACTTTTGCATTTATAAAGTAACTGTTGGGGGGGGTGGGGTTCTTTTTTTTACTTTAATAGATTTAGGCGGTACAAGTTGAATTCTGTTACATGTATATAGTGTATAGTGGTAAAGTCTGGGCTTTTTCATCACCCCAATAGTGTACACTGTACCCCACAGGTAATTTTTCATCCTCTCCCACCCTCTGAAGTAACATTTTAAATGATGATTTGGGATGTCATGCAGAGGTAGATGATAATTACTTCCCAACTAGAAGCCTCCATTAAGAGTCTGAGCCCCTTTCCTACCAACTTGAGCTCATGCTTGAGCCTTTCTCTTCACCCCTACTTAGCACAGCGTACCTGCCTGCAGACCGGGACCCTTCAGACTTTGCCCCAATACTTCCTCTACGAAGGGCATGCACAGGACAGGTGCTCTGTTGCTCCTCACCTTAACCCTGATCCTGACTGTCCCAATTCCACCCTGACTACACTCCCCATTACCCCCAAGACTCCTAGACACCAATACTATGACTTCTGGGACCTTCAGACACTATTTAGTAGTTCGTTTTGGCTCTGGATTTTACTGCATGCTCTTGGACACCCTGGAACACCTCCCTGCGTGTGCTATGCTATGTTCACGTATGTTTAGGTTATCTCTGATCTAACCGACTTTCTCCCTTCATTCTTAGCCTGGTGCTCTATCTGTATTTTCTGCAGTCCCCAGCTTCAGATTGGAGGCCCATTACGCATGCTGACAGTTGGTGGGGATTTGCACCCAGAGTAGGAGCCCAAGATGACACCAGCACAGCCTAGTAAACCGGCCCACAATTGTCTGGAGCACTTAAGGAAATGAAATCCCACCAGGCTTCTGATTTTCCTCCTTAATTAGCTTCCTCCATTCCCTGAGGCATTTGTTCCCTTAGCAGGAACCTCATAAACTGTCCTTTGCCCCAGCTCACAGGTGTTAAGTAAATACCTAGAAGCAATTACCCATAGCTTCAGAGGGCCATTTGCAGCACAAGGCAAGGCAAGGCCTGACAGCTCCTGCTAATTGGAGTGCTCCTGTCACACTTTCTGCCCGGAGGAGAGGATTTCAGCAATGCTGTTCTGCCTGCCTGGAGCCCTAGCCACTGGAGTGCTCAAAGAACGTCTATAAATGTGCATGTATTACCTAGCAAGTCCCCTAAGGGGTCAACAGCTGTTTATTTGGTGCACATTAAAAGACTCATTGTCCCATGATCTCTAGGTATCCTGAAATGGGGAGGCCAAAGAACAAACAGAATAAGCCTGTAACTACAATATTAATCACATTTATGAAACTCAGATTAAGGCAACTCATATTCCTGATCAAATGGAGCCAATGTTAATTTCAGAGACAACTGTTATAAATCTCACCACCAGGGTAAAGTTAAAATCCCACATAAAAAAATAACACCAAAATCTGGCGATCGGAAGGCCTGCTTCTATCACCACAGCCTTTTGCTTCCCCGAACCCTAACACCATAGAGCTCTGACAGGCCAGATCACTATGTTAATGTTTTTAAAGCAGAAAATGGGAAAAGTTAAGGTAAAGAGAAGTGGGGAGAGAAGAGAAATCTTCTATTATATTAGGAAACCTGAATTTTTTTAAAAAAAAATTTTTTTGAGACAGGGTCTCACTCTGTTGCCTGGGCTAGAGTGCAGTGGTGTCTTCATAGCTCACTGCAACCTCAAACTCCTGGGCTCAAGTGATCCTCCTGCCTCAGCCTCCCGAGGAGCTGGGACTACACACACGTGCTACCATGCCTGGCTAATTTTTCTATTTTTTGTAGAGATGAGGTCTTGCTCTTGCTCAAGCTGGTCTCAAACTCCCCACCCACCTCAAGTGATTCTCCTGCCTCGGCCTCCCAGAGTGCCAGGATTACAGGCGTGAGCCACCGTGCCCAGCCTGCCTCTTTATTTCTACACTGTATTATGCTTCTGGGTAAACACTGATAGCCAAATTTCTGTTGGGTAATGTAATGCAGAGTGCTACAGCTGAGACATTTATCTTTGTTCTCCTCATGCTGGATGAAGCTAGGAATTCATTCATTCACTAGGTACTGGGGTTAAGATGAACATACAATTTATTATCCAGAGACAATTTAGAGAGTGAAAGGGCTACCTTATTAATTCCACCAAGACAATAGACTCATACCAGGACTGTTCTGAACAAAATGGGAAGTATGATTTTCTAATTACTGAGCACTTGCTTTATACCAGGAACCACACTGTCTTATGTAAAAACAGAAAATGTCTGTGGGGTGTACAGAGGACCTGTTTTTCAATCCTCGGTCCAAAATCAGTGCTAACTCCCACCCACTCTCAAAATACCAAAAGATTTTGTGAGCCTATTGGTTCTTTCAGGTGAGGTAAAAATATGTGCACACTTTTGTAGTTCTAAGTGTGTGTGAGATGTGCCTCACTCGAACTTTGTTAGCAAGTCAGCACATTACCCGACTGACATGGAAAAAATACATGTATGTGCTTGGGTCATTCAACCACTGATTTTTCTGGCTTGGAACAATTCTATCTAAATAGGGTTCATTTCCTTCTGTTTTTTTGTTTTCTTTTCTTTTTTTATTTTGTTTTGTGTTGTTTTGTTTTATATTTTGTTTTTTGGATTTTTTTGAGAACAGGTTGAATTTTGAGAGGCAATTCTATATTTAAGTACACTGATGATGAGCATGTCACTGAGACCTAATCTTACTCAGAAAATTGCTCTCCCTCTAAAATGAGGAAACCACTGTCTAACCATTTGAGGGAACGTGGCACAAGATGGTGGAGATCTAATTAAAATAGTCAAGCAAGATGGAAGTACAAAAAAGTCATGTATTTGCATGTGTGTGTGTATATCCAGTGTTAGAAAGACTTGAGCACAGTTGATGTTAATTCATATTTTCATAGAAAAGTATTTATAGTTTAGGGATAAATTTTGCCCACAGTATCACAATTGACTCTTGTAACTAGCTTTAGACAGAATTACTATCCCACTTTACAGCTGAGCAAATTAACCAGTGCAGATCATAGGCAATGTACTGGCACTTGAAGCTTCTAACTCTGGTTCCACGGCTCTTCTTCCAATAAAACAATAGCTCACTATAGATGTTTAAGGGGTATTGTTTGTAAAAAAAAAAAAAAAAATCCCCAATACTTCCATCAAATTTAAAATTTGTCAAAGCATTTTCATATTTATTTATTTATTTATTTCATGTACTTACAGAGACTACCCTGTGCCATCCACTGACTAGATGCTGGGCACAAAGGTGAATAAAACTATCCCTAGGTATAAGGAACCAGAAATCTAATGTATGAGACAGACAAGGAAATCAGTCCAATTCAGAAGATAACTGAAGTGAAGAACACACAAGATTCCCAAAGCCACAGAAAAGGAGCACCAACTTTAGGCCGTGGGGATCGAAGGAGGCATCCCAAGGATGTGATGCTTGCAAGAGACGTGGGAGTTGGCCAGAAGGACAAACTGCAGATGAGCTCATGACCTTGAGGCAGGAAACATCAGGCTACATTAAAGCAACAGGAAGTTGTTTGCAAATAGTTGTAGCGAAGGATGTGTTTCAAGAAAAGATGTTGGTCCTATGTGGGCTAAGGAGGTTGAAATTTATCCTGCAGGTTTGGGGTGCCAATGAAAGAAGAAAGGGACAGGATGGGAGACAGGGTGACTTCTGGGGAGGCAAAGGCAACAGGCCAGGTGAAAGATGGTTGGGATCGGAATTGGAGAGAATGAAGAGGAAAGCACAGCCAGGAATACGTAAGACACATGGTAAGGAGGATTTGGCGTCTGGACGTGGGGGATGATGGGTAAGAAGAAAGCAGGTGTACCTCTAAGTTCTTTATTTGAGGAACTGAGTGATTAAGAGTTTCATGAACCAAGACAGAGCATGCAGGAGGATACACAGGTTTCTGAGGGACACTAAGAAGCTCAGTTTTGCACTTTTAGGAGTCTATGGAGCTGTCAGGTGGCAAGACCTAGAGGAAACTGGTACTAGACACACCTGAAGCTCACGAGAAAATTCTAGCAGTAGGGTGGGGGGGGGCGGGAAAAGAAAGAAAATTCTAGTAGTAGATACAGATTTGGGAATCAGTGTGTAAACCACAGGTGAGGCAAAAAAAAAAGAAGGCCATTTATTGATGAGGGAAGCAGATTGAGGAAAGGATTTTTAAACAATAGAAGGTTATTTTAGTGTTTTATTAGAAAGCTATTGTTAGAAATATGCATTTTAATCAAATAAAATGTAGCAAAAAAATTCCCCTCACTTTGTTTTATTAGGAAATATACACATACTCCCAAAATATTTTTCCCTAATAAATAGACTGAATCATATGTAGGGTTAGAGGAAACCCTTCTTCCGTGATGTCAAACTGATGAATGCGTTTCATCAGCTCATAGGAAGAGCTGCCCTAGGGGAAAGGGCACAGTCCTACAGCCTCACAGGACTGAGTTTCAAAGTTTCCTGCCAGTTCCAGTCCACCCTCTGAGATCACGCCATTTCATTCAGCCTCTCCATGTACTTGCGTCTAAACAAACCCAAGTTTCAACTTCTACCCACCCATGTTCTCATCCCTTTCAAATATCAGATGGAGATGTCCTCATGGCCCACAATAAAGCCAAAGAATGACTGAAATCTCTATTTAGCCCTGGGAAACAGGCCACATAATAAGGAAGAGGGTGGTAATTTTTTTTTAAGTGTCCCACAGTGAAGTCACTTTTGGCTCTGTTCTGATTATATAAATGGCCTGAGTGATTGGATCCCATCTTCTCATGAAGGAACAGTTTAGTACAGTGTGAATATTGTTCTGACCTTTGTGACCTTGGGCAATGATAGGGACTGAGTTGTGTTCCGTCCACTGTGCAAATCCATATGTAGAAATCCTAACACCCACCCCCACCCAGCTCAGAATGTAATTATCCTCGGAGATAAGCTCTTAAAGAGGTGATGAAGTTAAAATGAGGTCTTTAGGGTGCACCCTGATCCACGTATAAGAGAGGAGATTTGGACATAGACATGCATGCCCAGAGGAAAGACCACGGGAGAAACAGCTGGAAGACAACCCCGTACAAGTCAAGAAGAGAGGCCTTGGAAGAAACCAAACCTAATGGCACTTTGATCTTGGACGTCCAGCCTTCAGAACTATGAGAAAATAAATTTCTGTTGTTTTAGTTATCCAGTCTGTGGTACTTTGTTATGGTAGCCCTAGCAAACCAAATACAGGCAATTCTTAAATCGGGCATAAAATACATACCAGTGATTCCCCAAGATGAAGTTAAATTTTAAAAAAATAAGTCATTTTGTAATGAATCATGTTGTATAAAATATATTAATCTATTTACAAATTCTCTAGGAATCTAACCATCCATGAGAGAGGCTGGAGTATGGTTACTTGATTTACATATTGTCTTTGCTTCAGAATTCATTGATGAATAGGGTTCTGTAGAATTACAGCCATTCTGTGGCTTAGCTGAGATTTGGTCCTTTCCTGTTGTATCTCAAGATAGAATGAACTGCTTTAAGCAGATTGCACTGCATTGAATCTGACAAGACTCTTAATATTTGTAACACAAAATCCTAAATATTCTATGATATTTAAAAAGCAGAATGAAAAAAATTGTGGATACTGTCTCTGCTTGTGTCATTTTAAACTCTCCTTTTCCCGTTCAACTTGTCACCAAGTCCCATAGATACAACTTTCGAAATAACTCTCGTATCTGTTTCTCTCCACCAATACTGACTGCCACTGCCCTCATCCAAACCCTTAAACTTTCTAGCCCATTCAGAGGGAAGGCAGTTTGGCGTAACAGTTATGGAGCACAGTTGCTCATGTTAGAGTCCCAGTTCTGTCACTTACTAAATGTGTGCCCTCACTCCAATGTAAGCCTCAAAATCTTCATGAGTAAAACAGAGGTAATAGCAGTACCTCACGGTGCTGTTGGAGATTTATATGAAATAAAAAATAGCATTTGGCATCATACACAGTAAAATCCTCAGAAAACATTCTTATTAATATTAATCTTTTAAAAATCCATCACTCTACCATGTTTTATCGTGCTCTCTTCTGCATAATTCCACTGGCCAAGAGTTTCTTATGCTTAACTTTCTCCTAATTTGTATCATGAAAACAATAGACATGTTGGATTTTCTTGTTCAAACATTGCAGGCTTCTCCTACCCAAGTTTTTGAGGTACTTGATAAGGGGTCCAAACACTCCCTGGTTGAAACTCCCTGTCCTGACATTTCTCTCGTCCCCCCCATTATAATCCATTCCCCCTACTACACCCTGCTCCCGAGCTCTTTTCTAAAGCACAGAAGTCATCACTACAATTCTTCAGTGGTCCATGCAGGTGTGTAAGATGAAGCCCAAACGTTTTCACAGGAACCACAGTGCCTGGGTTGAGCTGATCCTACTTTCATATTCTCGTCATCAGCCACGAGGCCCAGCACATGGCCCCCCAAACAGCAGGTGCTCAGTAAATGTCCATTTCATGAGAAGAGTGCCTGGAAAATACACACTGACTCTCAGGCTTGGGTCTCCTCTATGAGCATTGGCTGGTTGCATGTGTTAATTTCCTATGGCTGGTTTTGATGATTAAAACAACAGACATTTATTCCCTCACGGATCTGGAGCCTGGAAACCTAGAATCAAGGTGTTGGCAGGGTTGTGCTCCCTACAAAAGTTCTAGGGGCGAATCCTTCCTTGCCTCTTCCAGCTTCTGGTGGCTAGTGGCATTCCTTGGCTTGTGGCTGCATCACTCCAGTCTCTGCCACCATCTTCACCTGGCCTCCTTCCGTGTTTCTTTGTGTGTCTGTGTGTCTCAGATTTTCCTTTCTTTTCTCTTATAACAAGGACATTAGTCACTGGACTTGGGACACACCCTAAAACCAGGATCATCTCATCTTGAGATCTCATCTCGAGGCCCTTAACTCAGTTATGTCTGCGAAGTCCCTGTTTCCAAATAAAGTTACACTCACAGCTGCCTGGGGTTTAGACTTGGACATTTCTTTTTGGGGGAACACAATTGAACCCACCACACCTGTGAAGAGTAAGGGAGGCCAAGGGGTAAGGAGAGATGAACATGCTTGGGAAGAAAATAGGTTTTCTGTTTGCCTTCCATACAGTTCAGAGGTCAAAGCCATGTGGGTGTTGAGCCTGCCACCTGGCAGCAGCCCTCGGGCCAACCCAGGGCAGCGCAGGAGCAATGTTTTCTGCCCAGCTCTCTTGTTTCAGATCCACTCGGTAATGTTGTTTGTTTTTGTCCTATGAAAGATTATTTATTAATAAGGCAAATTCTAGAAAAGAAAACAAAATTACATAAATCCAATTACTCTCACATCTTTCTTCCCATATTTAGATTTGATTTTTTTTTTTAAATGGGTGAGCTTATACTGGATATATGATTAGTATCCTGCTTTTGTCTTACAAAATAAAATCAAAATTATTTCCTTTGTATTAATGTACACTCTCTAAATATTATATCTAATGTATTTTAAATTTAGTTTTTACATTCTCAAAATTATACTTGTATATAATAAGTTAAAGAAAAATAAAGCACAAAACAAAAAACAACAATCCTTTGCACCATAGCTCCCTCCCATTTCTTGCTACCCAAAGACAACCACTTTTCATTCTTTCAGCTGATTTTTAAAATATTTACTTCCATATATCTCAGTAGCATGTTTATGGTGTTATTTCTTGATTTTTCAGTTTTAGACATTATGTATTGGCTGGCTTTATCCTCTGCCTAGACTGCTTCTCCCTCCGGCACTTCCACCATTACCAAACACACACATATACACACATTCACATGCACACTCACACACATCCATACATATATACACACTCACACATACACGCACACATATTCATATACACACACTCTCAATCATACACAGACATACATATACACATACATGGACACATACATGTACACTCATACACATACATAGATACATGCATACACACATCCTTTCGCCTTATATTCCCACCATGTTTACATATTAATTGTGTTTAGCTCAATAGTTAGAATTTGCTTTATCTCCAGTTGACCCAGGACTTTTGCTTTCTATGGTATTAATAAATGCTTTTTTTTCGTTTTATTTTCTATACATTTATCACTATTGCATCTTCAAATTCTTCTCCATTGCCTAAATCCCCTTTCAATATCCTTCCATTCTATTAATGTCTTCTTTGGCACCATCTCCTGGGGCTTGCTGACCTGTTTTCACTGTCAGGTCACCCCCCACTCCATGCCTGCTAAGCAGCTGCCATCCTGGGATCCTCCTTAGCCCCCATCCTGAGGGTTCTCCTCACTCTGTCTTACACGGGATCTCCTGTTTCCCAGACCACATCTTCCTTTTTATTTGTTTACTATTTCTTTGGGGTAAAACATCTCCTCCAGTAGCTTCCTGAGAAAGGATGTTTGGATGGTAAATTCCTAGAGACTCTGATGTCTGAAAATGTCTTCAGTCTATTTCATACTTAACTATAATCATCTGCCCAGGAATAGAATTGCAGGTTGAAAATAATTTTCACTCAGCATTTTTAAGAAAACAATCCATGGATTTCTAGTCACCTCTGCAGCTATTGAGAAATGCAAAATCATTTTCTGCCAATATTGTCCCCTAACCCTTCACCTCTACCTTCAAGCTTAGAGGATTTTCTCTTTGTCCCCAGGGTTTTATAATTTCATAACGATGTGAGTACCAGCCAGAGGCCTGACAGGAAACCAACCATATTCTCAGATAGGATTTTTGAAGATTTTATAATGAAGAAACTATTTACCTCCACTGCAATGAAACGAACCCAAAGGAAGCTAACAGAACCCTGTGACCTGAAAGTGCAGAGGAAAAGAAAGATCTGTATCAGATTCTGGTTGTGAGCGGCAGCTCTGGATCAAGGGTTAACCAACAGGAAGCAGCAGCAGTAGTCACTGCCAGGACTGTGCATGACTTTGTCATAGCCTGGGTCATCTGGTTGTGGTGAGAGCAAAACCATATTTCTGTCCTCACTCACATGGGCTTCCCCAATGGGTACTTGGTGCCTGTCGACTGTTTATCGGTCTCTGGCTTATCAGATACCCTTTCCTATATTCTCACACAACAAACACCTTTTTTTTCTGAGAAAGAGGGTATGTGTTAGATGCAGATACAGAAAAAAAGACTAGTTGGTGAAAAATGGAGTTGCTGGAAATTCATGGAAGGAGGATCATCTAGTTATCCATCAGAGAGGAATTACAGCTCTTGGCTTATTCCTCCAGGACCCTGTGTGGGTGCCAGTTTGGCAAGAAGTAAATAGACAAGTGAATTTGTATTTGGAAGACTTTAAAGATGGACCTTCTAAGTAGGACACAAATGGGCAGACCATGAAGGAAAACATCACCCACACTACCCAGGATGGGCCAAGGTAGGTCCTGATACAGGAACTGCTAGCCTCTATCCTAGCATCTTTGTATGAGCTAGAAGGCACCCTGCCCCATGGAGACGATAAAAAAGATGGCTGCTCTGGGCAGACCCAGCACTGTGGGAGTATGGCTCAGTGAGCAGAGCAGGGCTGCGTGCTAGCCCTTTTTCCCTCCCCGGGCCAGGCACCTTTGTCAAATGGACTGATTTTACAACCATGTAGAGCAGCCCTGGGTCCTCATTTAGTGATTAAATATGACCAGTAGGGTATCATGACCCTGGGAAAAAGAGAGTTCTATTGTCATCATCCCAGAGCTGACTCAGAATAAAACAGTTACAAATTTTTGGAAGCTAAAAGTGCAGAAAACTGAATGGTAACCAATTTAGCAGACTCAAGAAAGGTAAATCTCAAGCCAACAACAGAGTAAGCTGAGATGCTATCAGAATGATACCACAAACAGGCTCCAACACAGCCTGTCCCTTATCCCTGGTAAGCCCTTCACTTTGAAGCAAGCTTCACTCACAATCCTAAGAGTGCTGTGCTCCAAGTGAGGCCAACAGAAACCTGGAAGGGACTTTGCTAGCCATCTTCTGTGACTGTTAGAGCTGACAACGGCAGTACAGGAAGCCCACCCTGCATTTAGCTCGCTTTAATACCTTACACAGAGGTGTGGAGGAGGGGTTATTTTGTAGGACTGGCAGATATGGGTTTGTAAACTCCAAATGAGGCTGCAGAAGCTACGATGTTTGGGGTGGAAGAGTTCCAGGACGAAGTAACCTCTGGCATCTCTTGTTATCCAGGTTGTCAGAAACATTGGAACAACAGGGCCCATTATGCCTGCCAGGAAGCCTGGGGCTGCAGAAACTTGGCACACCACCACTCCCGGCCTCCTGCTGTTCCTGCTCCCATCCTCCCAACCCCTGAAAAAAAAAGTTTTATAAGGAGCTCACTTTCCCATTCCTGATAATTTAGCTCATCTAGGAATAAAGAACATCCTGAGAAGCAGGTCCTAAGTCCAGGTTCTTTGTGGCGGTACACTTAACGTCTTGTGGCACCTCCATGTTAGTACTGGGGACATTTCAAATAATGTAAAGGCCTTGACTTTTCCCAACAGCTTAGCTGGGGAGCAGTCCAGGAGAATCTATTGCATGGTCTATACTCGTTGGAGTCCCAGAGACCCTTTCAGAAGATCCATAGATAAAAGCTATTTTCATAAGAATACTAAGATCTCTGCCTTTTTCACTGCATTGACATTTGGATTGATGGTGCAAAAGTAACAGCAGATGGAACTGCTGGTACAGATCAAGGCAGGACACCAAAATGTGCTAGTAGACCAGTAGCTGTTCCTTACTGCCACAAATTCACAAGGTGGAAAGCCAGTTTCACTTTAAAATGTCCTTGATGAAGCAGTAAAAAGTATTAATTGTATTAAATTGATTATTTTTAATATTCTGTGTGATGAATTTGGCAGTATGCATTAAATACATATTAAAGTAACATGTTTGTCTTCAGGAAAAGCACTGGTGTAATTTTGAGTAGCAAGCTAAACTAGCCATTCTTTTTTTTTTTTCATGAAACATGATTTTTTTTAGTTGAAAGACTAAAATATTCAGATTTAGTTGTTTGACAGGCATCTTTCTTGAAAACTGAAAAAACAAGACTGTCACTTCAAGAAAAACAACTGACAGTATTTGTTGCCAATGATAACATTTGAGATTTCAAGCAAAAATTATAATTTTGGGAACTTGCACCTGAACCATAAACTTGACAGCATCCCAGTATTTAAAGACATTTTGGTCTTTAAGTTCCTCAAATTATTTTTCTGAGATTGGCGTTGATATAAATGGTTGTGATGTCTTTATGTTGTATAATGTGTCTGTGTTTGAAATATCTACGTAACGCAGTGAACCAATACTGTAACATCATAAATGGATAAAATGTCCAAAGTGCAAAACAGACCAACAGATTTTTCATGTAATTGAGTATAAAAGTTCCTTGGTATAGTTTCAGATTTCATATTACAACTAACCTTTAAGAAACTACCTCTTTAGCCGGGCATGGTGGCGCATGCCTCTAGTCCTGGCTATTAGGGAGGCTGAGGCAGGAGAATCCCTTGAGCCCAGGGGTTTGAGGCTGCAGTGAACTATGATGATGCCACTGCACTCCAGCCTGGATGACAGAGTGAGATCCTGTCTCAAAAAGAAAACAAAAGAAACTACCTCTTATCATTCAGTGTAATACCAAAGAAGAACATCTACAATTTTCTGAAATGGCTACTGAATCACTCCTCACTTTTCCATCTACGTATCTTTGTGAGGCCAGAATTTCCTCATATTGTACATCTCAACCAAAACAGCCTATCACAGCAGTTTGAATGCAAGAGTAAATGTGAGACTCCAGCTGTCATCTATAAAGCCAGACATTACATTTACAAAAATGTAACTCAATGCACCTCTGCTCATTAAATATTTTTGTCTTAGAAAATAGTTATTTTAAGTTAAAATGTTAACATGTACTAAGTTTATTATAATTATTTTTAAATGAATTAATACATAATTTGAAATCTTGTTTTGGAAAACATAGATCCTCAAGTTGGGATTTTAAGAATGAGAAAGTGAGAATTCATCCTGAGATTATGGTGAAAAAGTTTTGAAATACTAATGGTTTAGTAGAATATGAGGTATTTTGAATCTAATGTATTCCCATCAATTGTCTTAGTCACCAAAGAAATTTTAAATAATGGTAATTTCAGACAGAAAGTTAATAGCTCTGGGAAGGGTGATATGGCAATGACAGACCAATGAAGGAGATGAATTTTGCAGAGAGACTTTGGAAATTCTGTGCTGGGGACATCCGGTCCTAATATGCATATATTCCTTTAAGGACTAAATAATGTTAAGTATAAAAAGAAAAATTATGTCTAACATTTGAGTTTTTAAACTTTTGCTGAATATTTTTCCTTCTGATGTCTTTCTTTTCCTTTCATGATATAGAGCTTAAAAATCAATAATTCTTTTTCTGATATATTTTTAGTTTTTACATTAGACTTCAAAACTTGGGTTCTGTTTACACTGCTAAAAATTCTACCAATTGTGCAGGGAAAATTTTTTAAAAACTAGCCTTCTGCTGTTTAACGCAATGTTTTAAAAAATCAATCATTTTAGAAACAATTCCAAAAATTATGTTTTATCAACAGTGATTTCAAACATACCGGTTGTGCACATCCCAATTTAATTATGGATCAAGAATTTAACTATTAATTTACTTTCCTTTTTGCCTAAGTATTCTGGGATGGTTAGAAGATTGTTGTAAGTTATTTCAAACACAATGAGGTATTTGAACATCAGTACTTTATAGCTTAATAATTACACAGAGTTAGTTACTTTCTGTGTAAATTCTATGGACACTTTTAAAGAAGGATCAAAATATTTACAGTCCTGTAAATTTTAATATCCCTAATAGCTTGCAATTGTAATTTTAGCCTCTACCTCACTTCAAAAGAAAATAACTGACAAGCTAAAAAGAATTGTGGAAAGTCAGGTCTGAGACCTATCTTGGAGGGGCAGTCACAGGGTTTCAGGAAGCTTCAGAAGACTAACAGCACAGGGATGTCTCCATTTCCTGAGTTCCATCCTTATCTTTCCTCACTCCCAGGGGCTATAATTCAGAGGCTGCATTCCACAAAAGAATCCTAAATCCCAATTAAATAACCCTGAAATGCCATGTACTTAGCACAGAGCTGAGGACATGGTAAACACACAGCCCAGATAAATATACAAGAATCGTAGACAAGCTTAAACTGTGTTCCCCCAGTGTAATTTTATTTAGAATGTCTATGACAGTTTTAGCAACAAATTTAGATTCCACAAAATGTTGAATAAGGCAAATATGACATCTACCTGGGAGATTAGAGATATTTGCTTTTATGTGTCTATATACTTAAAACAAAAAAAAAAAATGGATGTTTCCCAGATGTTGTGTGTTAGGGCCTAACATCCAGTGGCCTTCAATTGCTTGGGAACTAGGAGGGTCCATTTTGACAGAGCATCACCAGGTATAACTCAAATTCCATGATTCAGGAAGCTTAATTAGACAAAGGAGAAATGCCCTGTACTAATTTGTTTCATCAGAAATTTCTCTAATTATAGAACCTTGAACTAATATGCCAGGAAATTTTATAGTCCTCAGGAAGCAAAGTCTATAAAAGCCTTCTTGGGTTTCTTTTATTTTTTTTCCATTTCCTCATTTCATATCAATTTTTCCATACTTGATTAGTTTTAACCAAAGAAAATATTTTAGCATATCTCCCTCCTGAAGTATAAAGTAACACACAAATGTTTTTTAAAAGTGACCATTTTTCCTTTTTCATTCCATGATTTAAAATTTTCTTTTCTCTGAATCGGCTCAGACACTAGAGCATCTGTTTTAAATATAATGCTTTTGGTAGATTTTCTTCCCACATTTTTATTAAGCAATACATCTGCTTATTGGTTCATCTTGAATTCCAGATGAAATGATGTCTGATTCTTTTAAACATGAAAATATATAATATGTAAGGAAATGATTATATTATTCATATTTAGAATACTACATTTATAGATAGACACATTTGTGGTAAGAGACTTAAGGTGTGCATGAGAACTTCAGGATACTACTGCCTGACTCCGGGGAGGAAGGAAAGGAAAAGATGAGCTTCAGCCGCATCAGGAACATTTTATTTCTTTAACAGACAAAGAAATCTCTGAAGCAAGTATGACATGGTATTAACATCTATTAAATCTGGTGTAGGATGTAGAGGCCATTTGAACAGTCACAAAAACCCTAGGAATAAAGCTGATGTTAAATTTGCATGAACTGTCAAGGTATAAAACATGAGAAGAATGAATATCATAAGACAAAAGTCATCATGGTACACTAGGAGAAAGACCTGGCTTTGAATTGCCAGCTATGTCACTTTCTAGATACAAGCTAGGACAAGCTATTGAATCTCTCTGAGCCTCGATTTCCCCATTTGTAAAAGAAGTTCAATAATATGTACTTTGCAGGTTAAGAGGAGTATTATGTAGCTATACATGCAGACTGTAAAACTATTATCTGATCCTTGCATAATCTCTACAGAATGATCAACCTATCAATAGATAGGTAAAGACTTAAAAATCACTTCTAAATTGACTTCCAGATCTATTGAAATATATTTTTTAAAGTACCAACAAACATATTCCCAAGGGAAACACTTTAAAAGTAATTGAAGCAGTGAGGTGCTAATGTAAATAAAAGATTATATAATAAGGAATCTGGGAGCTGGGCACGGTGGCTCACACTTGTAATCTCAGAATTTGGGGAGGGCTAAGCAGGGAGGATCACTTGAGGCCAGGAGTTTGAGACCAGCCTGGGCAATACAGCAAGATCCCACCTTTAAAAAAAAACAACTTTCTTTAAAATTTAGCCAGGCATGGTGTGGTACGCCTGTAGTCCCAGCTACTTGGGAGGCTGAGGCAGGGGAATCGCTTGAGCCCAGGAGTTTGAGGTTACAGTGAGCTATGACTACCCACTGGACTCTAGCCTAACTGACAGAGTAAGACCCTGTCTCTAAGTAAATAAATGAATAAATACGTAAGGAATCTGAATACAGAGAAGAGTTAAAGTAGAATATGGAAAAATGAAACAAGTTATATATATTGAAATAAGTAACTTGGAAAAACTTTCCTTAAAATATTATTAATTTTGTGGGGGGAAAATGAGGAAATCAATGAAACCCAGAAGTGAGCAGAAGAGGAAAATTAATCACTGCCTTCACAGACACTGTCTCTTACTAACTCAAAGGCAAAAGTTACTTATCCAAGTTTACACAGCTAGTAAATAGGAGAACTAGACTTCAAAGCTAGGTTTCATTTCATTCTTTTTTTTTATTTCAGCATATTATGGGGGCACAAATGTTTAGATTACGTATATTGCCCTTCCCCTCCCCTGCCCAAGTCAGAGCTTCAAGCGTGTCCATCCCCCAGACAGTGCGCATCGCACTCATTATGTATGTATAGACTCATCCCCTCCTCCCACTCCCATCTGCCCGACACTCGATGAATGTTATTCCTATGTGTGCACTTAGGTGGTGATCAGTTAAAACCAATTTGCTGGTGAGTACATGTGGTGTTTGTTTATCCATTCTTGGGATACTTCACTTAGTAGAATGGGTTCCAGCTGTATCCAGGATACTACAAGAGGTGCTAGATCACCATTGTTTCTTGTAGCTGAATAGTACTCCACAGTATACATATACCACATTTTATTAATCCACTCATGTATTGATGGGAACTTCGGCTGTTTCCACATCTTTGCAATTGTGAATTGTGCGGCTATAAACATTTGAGTGCAGATGTCTTTTTTATACAAGGTCTTTTTTTCCTTTGGGTAGATGCCCAGTAATGGGATTGCTGGATCAAATGGTAGATCTACTTGTATCTCTTTGAGGTATCTCTATATTGCTTTCTACATATTGTACTAGTTTGCAGTCCCACCAACAGTGTAGAAGTGTTCCTATCTCTCCACATCCACGCCAAAATTTATTGTTTTGGGACTTTTTGATAAAGGCCATTCTCACTGGAGTTAAGTGAGATCTCATTGTGTTTTTTTTTTTTCTTTTTCTTTTTTTTTTTTTTTTGTGAGACAGAGTCTCACTCTGTTGCCCGGGCTAGAGGCCGTGGCTTCAGCCTAGCTCACAGCAACCTCAAACTCCTGGGCTCAAGCGATTCCCCTGCCTCAGCCTCTCAAGTAGCTGGGACTACAGGCATGCGCCACCATGCCCGGCTAATTTTTTTTTCTATATATTTTTAGTTGGCCAATTAATTTCTTTCTATTTTTAGTAGAGACAGGGTCTCACTCTTGCTCAGGCTGGTTTTGAACTCCTGATCCTGAGCGATCCTCCCGCCCCAGCCTCCCAGATTGCTAGGATTACAGGCGTGAGCCACCGGGCCCGGCCTGTGGACTTTTTTTTATAGGTTTCTGTGGTTTTATTTTTTTATTGCAAACTTGATAATTTAACAAAAAAGTTTTAGGTTATAATTGTTTATGAGAAATGATCTAACTTCATGTTTGTGAGACATTAAACTTTAAATGGTGACGGAATTTTAAGTAATTTTTGTAATTTTAGTAATTGTAGTAATTTTTGGATTTTAATAGAGGGTGAAATGTGCCTTTGGGGGCACTGCTTGCTCTTGGGAGTCGAGAAGAGGCTCCCAAGGGCACACATAGTTACTAGTCTGTTTTTGACTTGCAGGCAGAGGTGATCATGAACTACCATGTTGGGGAGACAGTGTTGTCATTACAGAAGACCACGTTGATCCCTGGAGGCTCCGAGTCACTTGTCTATACCACCTTGTCAGGAGGAATTGGCATCCTTGTCCCATTCACATCCCATGAGGTGAGAGTTCACACATTGCTCTGGCCTTGGCTTTCCTAAGATTGTTCCTTAGTGCTGAATCTGCCTAAGAGGGCAAATCCATTTGTCCTCACTTGTAAACTAGGAGTGTTCTGGAAATTATAAGGTAACTGAAGTGCCTGGAGTGATAAGAATTCTGTTTTCCTCCCTGGGGAAGCCCATTTGTTTTTATACTAGGATTTGGTTCAGTTGTGATGTGGGTATAAGGTTAGCCTGAACCTAAAGCCCCAGAACCAAATTCCACGGACAAGGAAAGACAGAATGATGTCTGTTGGGGCACGTGTTACCTCATGAAATCAACTCTGGTATTGGCCAATTTTGGTATGTTTCATTCCAGTCAAGGAAGCTGGGATGAGAAATCTAACCTCACAAACCACTCTTTACATATGGCATTCTCTCTTATACTACAAATACAATGAAGTCTCCCTTTGGGTTTTACCTGTCCTGTTGTAGCAGAAAAACCTGTGATCATCAGAAGAGTAAATAGACATTTACCATCTGTTTGGGTGGTAGAGGTCAGCAGCTTGTCTATTCATTGTGCTTACAGAAACCATAGCTTAGTAGTTGAAATCACTCTTTTCTCAGTGACATATTCTTTGTTTCTATCACTAGGACCATGACTTCTTCCAGCACGTGGAAATGCATCTGAGGTCTGAACATCCCCCTCTCTGTGGGCGGGACCACCTCAGCTTTCGTTCCTATTATTTCCCTGTTAAGGTAGGTTGAGGGAATGTGGGTTGGGAGGGGAGATCCTCACCCATTTCATCTGGTCTTTTCTCTGGGCCTTTGTCTCAGAAATTGGAGCAGTCCTGAGTGAAGGAACGGCAAGGGAGAAGATTGATGGAAGCAGTACTGGGGGGGTGTAAAATACTAAGTTTTACTTAATATTCAGAGTCCTCTTCCCTCTGGGCAGACCACAGCCAGAGAAAAAGCTTCACCAGTTCTGTCAACCTGAACTTTCAGTACTAAGGATCAACTTAGAATAGTGTTCCTGGCTCTACAGATGGGGTTCTGGGGGAGAATAAAAAGCTTTCCCTACAGTTGCTGCTTTAGTTTGCACCATTTTCTTTGAGCATCTAACCTTTTCCTCCTTCTCTTCTCCTTGTCTTAGAATGTGATTGATGGAGACCTCTGTGAGCAGTTCAATTCCATGGAGCCCAACAAACAAAAGAACGTCTCTGAGGAACTAGACCGAACCCCACCTGAGGTATCCAAGAAGCTTGAAGATATCCGGACCCGTTATGCCTTCTGAGTTCCGCCTTTACCTGTGGGGCTTGCCACATGCTCTGTGTTTTGTTTCCCCCACCACCGTCACCGCCACCTGGCTTATGCCATATGGCAGAAGTGTGACTGGATAATTAAGACTCTGCAATATGAAAGCCAGTAGCTCTTTCCCCCAACCCCGGAATGACTGGTTTCCCCTAAAATTGGCACTGAGATTTGCTACACTTCCCCCCACCTAGTATGTAATGCATCACCCCAGGTCCCAGTGTGGAACACGATGTCCCCTGTTCCCCAGAGCCGTCCCTGCATTGGTATTTCTGGCTCTTGTCTACTTTTGTACACGCCCTTAATTTTTAACTGTTTTCCCTGTAAATATAGTTTTGTACAATGTTATCTCTGTGGGAGGGAGGGAGGCAAGCTAAGGTGGCACCAAGTTGGATAGATTATAACTCCTGAGTCCTACCACTCTGGAACCTAAACAGAAATATAAACCTAGTTTTTAAGGTGGCAGACATCCACGTGTCTTTTTCTGGGGATGAGAATTTAGGTGGGAGATTTGAGCCTGAGTTGGAGCAAGAAGAAAAGAGTATACTCCTCCTTTCCAGGCATCTACCTGGGCTTCTGGCAGCCTGTGGCCTCCAGCTGCCAGCTCTGTGATGATTTCTTTGGCTTTTCCTGGTTCCTCATGCTCTGCTGATGAAACTTAGGCTCAATAACCTTGTGGACATCCACCCCTCTTCCCATTGGATGCTGATGAAGGGTGGCTGATTTTTCTTACTGTTTTAGCATCCTTCTACTCTGAGATCTTGGAATGAGGGGTTTAGCCTGAATTCCAATTTAATAGATGGGTTTGTAACTCTTCAGGAGATCTTTGGCCCCATGACTACTAGGAAGGGTCCATAAGTACAGAAGAACCGAGATACTCAGCTGCCCTTGGGACGGTCAGTATATATGGACCCTGTTTAAGAGGAGAGGGACTGTCTTTGCAGACACATCTTAGGTGGGTTCCTGAGGGCCTTTGGGATGTAAGGAAGGGGTGTCAGCCATAAGTGGCCCAGTTTCAGAAGTGTTCCAGCCCACACCTGGGAATTCCTGCTCTTGCTCCGCTGTGTGGGAAGCCCTAATCTTCCAGGCACTCCTTCAGTCACGTTGAACCTGGAGAAACCTGAGCTCACTGCTCTTCTCAGTACTTGACAAAGAAAAGCCTTTCATCTGCATGTGCTCAGCCACCCAAATGGAGCAGATTCTCAATGGCTAGCGCTGGGTGCAAATCAGGAGTGGTAGTAATTGGACACAACCTGACTCTCAGCAGTTCTTTACCTTGAAACTGAGTATCTGGGCTCATTTTGTCCTGTGGCCCTAAATCCATGATGTTGACATTTAGTAGTCTGAGAAACTCAGCATAAATATTTGAGTGATGGCTCCCTATTCCTGTCCTCTGCTAACTCAAGTTTGAAATACATATTCTTCCTATAGTAGTAGGGGGTTATGTAAGAAAGAAAAACTTGTCATGACTGGATTTCCTCTGCAAGTCTATCCATTAGTTTACTTGTTCTCCTTAAGAGGAAGGGCTCTGGCAAGTGTTGGAGTGCCAGAGCAGGAAATTAGGCTTGAATATGCTGAGAGGAGGGATTTTGTCTTGTTCATAGACGTTGCTTCAGGCCCTACAAAAGATATTTAAGAACTTTCAGTGATTGGCTGTGGCTCAATTACAAGTCCCATCTGTGTAGCTGTTAAAGGGACCTAATTGACTTCTGCGGTTTGCTTGAGCTACCAGGTAAATAGGGCTCTCTCCAGCCTTGCAGAACACAGCGAGGCTGCTATAGAACTTGGGAGGATGTGAAGACACTGAGGCATCTGCCCTGGTCGTTAGGTTTCTTTGTCAAGTCCCTGTCTGTGACTTGGATCTAAGGACAGACTGAAATGTTTTCAGCTGTCTCAACTTTCCCTTGACCTTATGGACAGAGGTTCTGCAGATGTTATTTCCTTTGGAAGATCCTTGCCAAGAATAGCATTCCTTTCGGGGAGGGGGTTCCAGCTGGACCGCAGATGGAATGTTGCTTTTCTAGGTTAGTGTAGGCCATTGCAAGACAGCTGCCTGGGCTGGGGAAGGCTCCTGGGGCTTCACTGGTCTTGGGAGTGCTGGTCTCCAGGATTCAGGCTGCTCCTAGGACTGCAGCTTTTCTTGAGCTCACTAGAGAGAAGCCAGAAATGTTGAGGCATTCTTTTGATGGGATCAGCCTGGCTTTCACTTTTTTTTGTTGTTTAGAGATAGAATCTCACTCTGTCACCCAGGCTACAGTGCAGCGGTGTAATCATAGCTCGCTGTAATCTCTTAACTCCTGGGCTCAGGCATCTTCCCACCTCAGCCTCCTGAGCAGCTGGGACTATAAGCACAAGCTACCATGCCCGGCCTAAATTCTGTTTTCAGTTCAAAATAGAAATGACATGTGTTTGAGTCATCTACTTGCGTGTTTGCATATGGAATATTGTATATGAATATTTTATTATATGCTTAAAATTAATTTTTAAGGGCTATATCCAGAGCTCAGAAAAAACATCCCTGTTGCTAAAATCAAACTTTGTCCAAGAAAATAACAATGGAGGAGGGGGGAAACAGATGGCTCTGGAGTATGTGGCAGGGACTCAGTAAAACACCTGCTTGGTCATGGTAGATTTACATCTGGGGATCTGATGGCCCATCATGCCACGTGCCTGTGAAGTTGAGGCAAACTGAAATCAGCATATACAGGCTATACGCCAGTCTGAACCAGCACAACCAAGAGCTGTTTGTGAAAGCTGTCGTCAGGAGACATGCCAACCCACTGGAAGAGGCTGCTAAATTCATTTATTCCACAAATGTTTACTGGATACCTGCTATGTGCCACCTCCTTCCAGGTCTGCTCTGCACCCAGAGGTTGGAGGAGAGTTCTTATAACCTGGCAGTCTCTGTTCCTCTCAGGTTGGTGACAAGGTGAGTCTGCCAGAGAGCCTGGTAGCAAGTTTCAGAAGCACCTAAAGCCCATGTCTCTGCTTTCCTCAGATACAACAGGCACAACTTTGGGGCTTTTAGGAAAAATCAGAAGGTCCTAAGTCTGAAAAATGAGGTGAGGGGTGGGTAGCCAAGGGGTTTACATCAGGAAATAGTAGAAAACCTGTAGTAGTGATTATTAAGCCCAGCTAGACAGTAAAATCCTCTGCGTTATCAAAATAGACTTCCTGGTTTGTGCCCCTGATTACTCTTAAGATTAAATCTCTGCTGGTGGCTGGGCTAGGTGGCTCATGCCTGTAATCACATTGGGAGGTGGAGGCAGGAGGATTGCTTGAGACCAGGAGTTCAAGACCAGCCTGGGCAACATAGCAAGACTCCATCTCTACAAAAAAATAAATTAGCCAGGTGTGGTGGCTTGCACCTGTAGTTCCAGCTACTGGGGAGGCTGAGGTAGGAGGATCATTTGAGCCCTGGAGCTTGAGTTGCGGTGAGGTATGATTGTGCTGCTGCACTCCAACCTGGATGACAGAGCCAGCCCCTGTCTCTAAAAACAATACACAAAAATAAAATGAAAGATTCTGCTGGTGATATCTGCATTTCACAATCTAGTGTTAACGATCAGTAGCTCTGATAGAGAATGAGAGAACATTGCTTCTTGTTCAAAATGAAGCCAAAATAAATTGTCAGAGACATCAAAGAAGGCCAGGCATGATGGGTCATGCCTGCATTCCCAGCAATTGGGGAGGCCAAAGTGGGAGGACAGCTTGAGGCCAGGAGTTCAAGACTGGCCTGAACAACATAGCAAGGCTCTATCTCTACAAAAAAATTTAAAAAATTGTGGGGCATGGTGGCGTGCACCTGTAGTCCCAGCTAGTCAGGAGGCTGAGACAGAAGGATTGCTTGGCGCAGGGCTTTGAGGCTATGGCGAGCTATAATCACGCCACTGCGCTGTAGCTTGGGTGATGGACTGAGACCCTGTCTCTTGAAAAAAAAAAAAAAAATTAAAACCAAGTTTGGAAATTCCAGGATTCCCTTTTTGGAAAACGGGGTTGGGAGAGCCCACCTGGAAGCTGGAGGGCCCTGTTCAGCACCCACCTCCCCCACATCCAGCAGCTCTGTCAGTACCCAGAGGAAACCCACCTCAGTTACCGCCTCTCACTGCCATCCAGAGCCTGGTCTTCAAGTTTAATTCACAGGCCCACCCAACAGAACTTGCCCACATCTCTGACTGCAAACAAGATCTCAGAAGGAAAGGAGAGGTGCTTTTGATTTGGTCGTTTGGGGAGAGTTTTCACAAGTTAATAATTTGGGGCCATGACTATATATGTATGAGTTAGTGACATGTGACAGTCAAGAGAAGTATTATTGTTTACTGAGGATTATTAGAGCCTAATGCTGCTGGAAGATATGCTGGGGTATCTTGCTTTTAGGGAGTCAATGCTGTAACTGTTGACAGGCAACTTAGCTGCATAAAGCAGTCAGAAACAAGATTGTGTCTTCCAAATGCCAAGTGGGGGTGAAGTCCGTGAAGAGAGCACTGCATGTGGAGTCAGATGGCCTGGGTTCACTAACTTCTGAGCACAATCTCAGTTTCCTGTCTGTAAAATGGGAGAGTAAGACTGACGACCTGGGGTCATGGTGACACGGAAATGTATTCACTGAGTGTCCAGGGGGCTGAGGAGGAGGTGTGGCCACCGAACTGGGTCTCTGGGCCTGGAAGACCTGAATATTGATGCTTTGAGAGGCAGGGGCATCACTGCAAGCCGAAGGCCCCAGAGAGGGCACAGTGGGGTTTGTTCCAGCTTCTATGAGGCCCCAGTGAGATCCTGTGGCTGTGCCCCCGTCACCTCCACCCCCTCTGCCCTCCCACGAGCTGCCCAGCTGGTATGAATCGACGCCTTGGCAGGGCTCTACAGCAGGACCTTGCCGAGGGTGTGGCCAGTGCAGCCACTGCCTTGGAGGCCAGGGGTGGGAAGTTAGCTGGGACATTCCAGTCCAGCGTGGGTGCTATTGTGCTGCCGCAAGTCCAGTAGTGCCAACCCAGTGGAGAAAGCATTTCTTGTGCCGGGCATTGGCATTCAGAAGAAGGCGGGCTAGCATGTCTAGGACAGCGTTTCCCGAACGAGGTGTGGTGGAGTCCTAGATGTTAATAAGGGGCCCCTTAATAAAGGATTCTGAAGCACTACAAACTGTCCTCTTGGATAGTTCAAGGCTTTGAACTCAGTCCTCCCCCCAACCGTGCACCCCCAATGCCTGGGATGTCGGCCCACCCCAGCTACTCCGAGTACAATCCAGTGGAATCTGGTAGAGATTATGGAGCTGCCCCTGCAGGTGCCCACAGAGCTCTGCTGGGCAGGGCTGTTCCCAGCTCAGTCACTCTGATGCAGCTACAGGGAGGGTGTCCATGTGGATAGGACTGAGACTCCTCTGCTGTCTCTAGAAACTCCCACAAGTGTGGTGTCTGGACAGGCCCGAGTCGCATGGAAAATCCAAGGCTTTGGGGTCAGACCTGCTGGGGAAGCTTGGGTAAGTGTTCCCTTCTTGGAGCTCATGTCCCCCATGTAGACTGGTAGGCTGAGTAAGTCATCGGTCCTCAGCAGCAGCCATGTGTATCAGAGAAAGGCCTTGTCTCCTTCTAATGACCCCCACCCCTTATACACACACACACCAGTCACCACCACAGCAGTTTTTAAGAGACAAGGTTTAAGAGACAAGGTCTTGTTCTGTCACCCAGGCTGGAGTGCAGTGGCATGATCATGGCTTAGTGCAGCCTCAAACTCCTGGACTCAAGTGATCCTCCCTCCTCAGCCTCCCAAGTCACTGGGACCACAGGCAGGTACCACTGGGCCTGTCTCCGCATCACCTAGTTTTATTTGCTTTTGTGAGGAGAGGTTTTTGTCAGGGTCTGTGTTCTGGAGAGGGGCTGGGGCAGCCCCTTCAAACAGTTTAAGCTGCTTGGGAACCAGGGGCTGGGGTTCTGGGAACTCTTGCAGCATCAGTCAGTCGGAGCAGTGCCCTGGCTGGTCCCTGCCTTTGAGGCTCCTTCCTACTACTACTCACCACTCCCAGGCAGGCTGGGGCCACGTGGCCCTGTCCCGCCCTTGCTGGCTCCGGTCCCTGACTTGGAACTGCAGTGGCCTGCTTTCCCCGCCCTTCTCATCAGCGGGGAAGCCTGGATTGTGGGCTGGGGACAGCCACAGCCTCTCCCACCTGGCACCCACTGCCCGCAGCCCCTAGGCACACGCTCCGGACCCTGGAGCCCCTTAAAGCCACCAACGAGCTGTAGAAGACTGTGTCCTGGCACGTGAACAGGTAAGAAGGCCATGAGTTTTCTCTTCACATGGCTTGCTTTCCTCTGCCTCTGATGGCCTGGCTTCCCCACACTGATTTCGCTGCTGCTTCACTGATCACAGCAAGAGGGACTCCAGCTAGACTTGACATAGACAGTCCCAGCCAAGAAGCTCGGAAGTACCTCTCTGACAAATGGTGTGAATGGTCTGGTCTGGGTTTCGTGTTTTAACCTTTGGCTTCATCAGCGCTGCAGGAAACAGCAGATCCACGTAAGCATAAAACAAATCGCTCGTCTCGTGTGCCCTGCTGAGTTTCATCAATTGACAACTGGTTGTCATGCGTCGTGGGGATTGCATCACTGTGTACTGCTGGAGTTCTTTAGCCCTTAATGTGTCGTGTGCATGAACTATTACTTGCATGAATTACCTTACCAAAAATTAATCGATTTAAAATTCTGAAAAGGAAAGGGAAGAAAATCAATGGCATAGGTAAGTTGTTCTCATTCAGACAGTATTTCTGAAATTAAAATGAAGTGTTCTGCTTTTACACTTTGTTTTCATTTATTTATTCATTCATTCATTTATCTATTTTAGAGACAGGGTCTCTCTCTGTTGCCCAGGCTAGAGTGCAGTAGTGTCATCAAACTCAGTGCAGCCTCAAACTCCTGGGCTCAAGTGATCCTCCTGCCTCAGCCTCCCGAGTAGCTGGGACTGCAGGTGTGTACCACCATACTCAGCTAATTTTTTGTAGAGGCAAGGTCTCCTTATGTTGCCCAGGCTGGTCTCTCTTGAACTTCTGGGCTCAAGTAATCCTCTGCCTTGGCCTCCCAAAGTGCTGAGATTACAGGTGTGAGCCACCATACCTGGCCTTTATTTTAAATGCACAGAAACCAACTGACTAGATGTCATTTTGAGGTGCACATGGTATTCATCATGCTAACAAACCCTTCCCAGGATGTGCAGCCTTAGTCCTTGATTGTGATGTGGGATTTCTTCCAGGTATTTTGCAATTAATAATTCTGCTTTTATGGACAACTCTGTGGAAATAATGTTTCTTGGTCTTTTTTTTTCCCTCTTGGATTGAGACTTGTCCAACGTTTTTTGGTCTTTTGTTTTTTTTCCCCTCTCCTTGGATTTTATTCTCCATCCAGAACAAATACAGGGGACAAAGGGCAAGAACATTTTTGTAGCTCGGCTCATGCCACACGTGGGTTCAGCTCACTTACAAGAATTAATTAGAGGACTGATTTACTGATTTCCAGGACCATGGTGTCAGGATGGGGTGGATAAGGGACATGTGATCTCTGGGATTTTTCAGGAAAGGGGATGGCAGCAGTCTAGCATAGTGGTTAGGAGCTTGGCCTCTAAAGGCAGACTAGCCTGGGTTTGTATACTGCAGCTGCCTAACCTTGACCTCTCACCTAATAACTTCATGTACCTCCGTTAATTCATGTGTAAAGTAGAGATTATAAAACTTGTTAGGGATGTTGGAAGACAGGGACCTAGCACAATGTCTGGTGCTTATTTAGTAAGTGCCCCTGGAGGGCTCTTCCAAGCCTGGGGCTTTCCCTGGGCAGAACTGAGAAGGTCAAGAGTAGATGGACAAGGCCGGGCGCGGCGGCTCACGCCTGTAATCCTAGCACTCTGGGAGGCCGAGGCGGGTGCATTGCCCAAGGTCAGGAGTTCGAGACCAGCCTGAACAAGAGCGAGACCTCATCTCTACTAAAATTAGAAAGAAATTAATTGGACAAATAAAAATATATAGAAAAATTAGCCGGGCATGGTGGCGCATGCTGTAGTCCCAGCTACTTGGGAGGCTGAGGCAGAAGGATTGCTTGAGCCCAGGAGTTTGAGGTTGCTATGAGCTAGGCTGATGCCATGGCATTCTAGCCCAGGCAACAGAGTGAGAATCCGTCTCAAAAAAAAAAGTGGATGGATGGCTTCATTGCCTGTTAGAGGATTTTTTAATGAGGCCCATCTATCCTGAGGCTGGAGGGCTGTGCACTTGGCTCAGACCTTCTTCTGGAGGTCTCCCAGGCTCTCAGCCTCCCCCTGCCCATCACCTCTGGGTGCCACCCTTCCCATCTCAGCCACCTGCCTCAAAGCACAGGTTTAGGGGATCCCGGGACAGAGTGGAGAATTCCTGGGAAGTCTGTGGGTGCATTTCCCACCCTGCGGCTGCTGGGGTAGGTTACTGGGAGGCCACGTGGTACACTGTGGGCTCAGGCCCTGGAGCTGGTCCCGCTGGGTCCAGTCCTGGCCCCGCCACTTCCCACCCATGGGCAGTCACTGGGCTTCTCCGAGTCTGTTTCCTCACGTGTAAAATAGAGATGTTAGCACCTGTGCCATAGAACTGCATGCGATAACACAGGCAAGGCACCTGGCACTTAGGGACTCCTTCCTGTGAATGGTTAAGGTGATGCCCCAGAGCCTCTGGGAAGGTACCAGAATTAGCTGTAAAAGACAGGCAGAAAACTCACGAGTTTGTCTTCTCGGTCAACAAACATTTTTGGGGTTGTCTGGCCATGGTGCTGGAAACTAGGGCGAGAGATGCATAAGACAGCCCCCTGCTCTTGAGATAGGCCCACACCCCACACTGCGGAAGCAGAGAGAGCAAGGAGCAGGTCGGCCTGAGCAGGAAGCAGCTCCGTGCCTAGGAGTGAAGAGCAATCGATTAGGCAGAGACTGGGAAGAAGCAGCCATAGCAGGGTGGAAGCCAAGTCGAGTGCGGGGAAGTGGGAGCGCAGGAAGGCTGCGGGCGAGGTGCAGGGCGAGGAAGAGGGAGCTGCGATGCAAGGAGCCAGGGGGACCGGATTGCGGAGAACTTTGAAGGTCAGGTGAGAATCTGGACTTGATCTCAGCGATGTGGGGACTTAAGTGGGTTGTGAGTTGTCTGTTCTGGCAGCTTTGAGAGGTGGGGGACGGCGTTGGCGGCCTGGTATGCCTCCAGCCTTCCGCCCTGTTGCGGGGGCTCTGATGGTACCCCAAATAAATAGCTGCAGAGAGTGGGATTTAGGAGTTGGGGCCCTGGGTTCTGGAGCCCTGGGATTCTGGTCCTCTCCCCACCACCGGAACGTGGAGATCTCTTCCGCTTCACATTAGGACTCAGGGCAACCGGGCTTCTTATGGCTCTTCCCTTCCCGGGTCTGTAGAGTGTCTATGGAGGTCACAGCCCCCCTCTACCGTTCCCTACCCCTGAGACAGTACTGTCCGGAAGTCTGAGAACTATGGCCTCCAGGCCTGGGACAATCCCAGGGGGTTTCCTGGCTCTGGCTGTTGTGCATGCTTGCATGTGAGGGCCATGTCCCACAAGTGGGAGGGGTGTCCCCTGGGGACTGGGCTGCAGTCAGCCTGGGAACATACTTCTAGAACTTCCCAGGGGCTGCCTGGAGAGCTCCATCTATGCATCCCAGCATGCCTGGACCACCAGCCAGGCTTCCCCTTTGGAGCCCTCTCCAAGTCAGGAGAGGTGAATGGGTTGGGACTTGACTACACTTAGGAAGGTTCAGATCAAGGCGATGAGTTTGAAAGGCCAAAGACACGACTTCCTCCCAGCAGCTGTTTGGAAAGGTCAGGCCTGCTCCAGTGCTTTCTGGGGTGCCTGTTGCCTGTCACAGCATGAGAAAGCCCACACTCTGGCCAGGAATCTACCACCAAGTCCCAGTCTCCCTTCTGGCCTTGTCCCCCCCATGCCTTCTCAATGTCCCCTCCCTCCAGCCCTTTCCACTTTCCCAAGAGCCAGCACCCTGCTGCCTTGTCTTCCTACTTTCTCATGACATTAAAATCTCTCTGCAAGCATTTTTGTAGCCACCTTAATTATTTTAAGTGTGCAGTTTAGTAGCATTAAGTATATCCACAGTGTTGTGCAACAGATCTCCAGAACTTTCTCACTTTGCAAAACAGAAACCCTGTACCCATTAGACAGCTCCCCATCCCTGCCCTCAGTACCTGGGAACCCTTCCTGCTGCCTTGTCAATTTGAGTTCCACTCCTCTAAGGACCTCATGTAAATGGAATCATACAGTCTTTTTGTGTCTGTCTTACTTCTTTTAGCCATAATGTCCTCAAGGTTCATCTTGGTTGTTGCATGAGACAGAATCCCCTCCCTTTTCTAGACTGAATGATACCGCACTGTGCATATACATATATACACCATATTTTGTTTATCCATCCACCCATCAACAGACACTTGGGTTGCTTCCACCTCTTAGCTATTAGGAATGCTACTTCTACAAACACAGGTATACAAATATTCCTTCAAATCCCTGCTTTCAATTCTTTTGGGTATATATCCAGAAGTGGATTTGCTGGATCATATGGTAATTCTACTTTTAATTTTTGGAGGAATCACCATCCTGAATCACCATCAGGAATCACTATCCTGAATGTAAAGCGGCTGCACCGTTTTACATTCCCACCCCAGCAGTGCACAAGAGTTCCAGTTTCTCCACGTTCTCGCCGACGCTTGTTATTTTCTGGCGGTGGTGGTCGTGGTTGTTGTTTTTGATAATGGCCATCCTCATGGGTGTGAGGTGCTATCTCATTGTGGTCTTGATTTGCATTTCCCTAATGACTAACGCTCTTTGCATTGCTTGTCATCAATTTGTATATCATCTTGGGAGAAATGTCTATTCAAGTCCTTTTTTCAATTGGGTTATTTAATTTTTTCTTATTGAGTTGTAGGAGTTCTTTATATATTTTGGGTATTAACCCTTAATTAGATGTATGATTTGCAAATATTTTCTCCCTTCTATATAGGTTGCTGTTCCACTCTGTTGATTGCACCCTTGATGCACAAAGTTTTTGATTTTGATGTAGCCCCATTCGTCTATTTCTGCCTTTGTTGCCTATGTTTTTTGGTGTCCTAGCCAAGAATTAATTGACATCTGGTGGCTGCTGAGCCAGTTCCAAGGCTCCCATTCCCACTACCCAAGAGAGAGGCCCAGCCCGAAATGCTGGTTTCAGAGTTGCCTACGTCAGGGGAATCTAGGGGCTGGCGTGGGTTTTGCAGTTCCCGGGGTGGTCTCATTCAGGGTCACTACCCCCTCCCTGGCCAGGACCTGGATGGAGAGCAGACAATGCTGAGGCCCAGGGCAGTCGCTGACCAGTTGGACAGCAAGGATTTGTGGGGACAGGGGTGTTGCCAGCCCTGAGGTTGAATCCTAGCTCTGCCACCTGCCACCTTTGGGACCTTGAGTAAGTGACCATGTCTCTGCAGGCCCACTTTCTGCAGCCGTAAAATGGGGGTAAACATGGTATCTCCCTACACTCACAGCCATCAGGATGGCTGCTACCAACAAAAAAAAAAAGGAAAACAAGTGTTGCTGAGAACATGGAGAAACTGGAAGCCTGTGCACTGTTGGGAATGTAAACTGGTGCAGCCGCTGTGGAAACCAGTTTAGTGATGCTTCAAAAACTTAAAAATAAAATTAACATATGATCCAGCAATTCCACTTCTGGGTATAGAACGAAAATAACTAAAAGCAGGGTTTCTGAGAGATATTTGCACACTCAGGTTCATGGCAGCATTATTCACAGCAGCAAGGAGGTGGAAGCAACTCACCATTGACACAGATGAATGGGTAAACAAAATGTGATATTTCCATACAATGAAATTTAATTCAGCTTCTAGAAGGAAAGAAATCCTGTCACACGCTCCAACATGAATGAACCTTGAGGACATCATGCTAAATGAAGTAAATGAGCCAGGCACACAAAGACAAATACTGTCTGATTCCACTCAGGCGAGGCACTTAGAGCAGTCAAACTCACAGACACACGGACAGCAGAAGGACGACGGGCCAGGGGCTGGGGTGAGGGAGGATGGGGACAGAGTTTCAGTTTCACAAGATGGAAGAAGTTCTGGAAGTGGATGGTGGTGATGGAAACGCAACAATACGAATGCACTTGATGCCACTGAACTGTACACTGAAAAATGGCTGAGAGGGTAAATGTTATGTTGTGTTTTTACCATTATTAAAAAAATCTGGCGAAAACAGAATCCCTTACGGGGATTCTGTGAGGCCCGGGTGAGGCAGTGCACGTGAACTGCTATTATTAGCATCAGGCCTGTGGACATCCAACACTTTCTGCCTCCAATTAAGGGTTGCAGGAAAGATGGCAACAGACCCGGGCACTGGGGGGGGGGGGGGTGTCCGTGTCCCTGTGGAAGGAATTATTCTGCAGAAGCTGCTCAGGAGAGGGCTGGGACTCAGGGGACAATTCCTGGGGCAGTGGCCGGGCCCTGCTCAGGGAATTCCTAGCATTTGTGGGCTGGATGGATTCCAGGCATTGGAAAGTCCCTGGCAGAGAAATCATTTCCACTAAGGGGCAGTTTGCAGGGAGGAGATTTCAGCTCAGCCTCAAGAGCTTGTGATCGGAGCTCTCTGCACATGGAGCAGGCTGCCTTATGGGGTGGTGAGCTCCCCGTTAGTGGAGGCAAGTAAGGAGAGGCTGGGTGAGCTGCTGAGGAGACTTCCCTGTGAGGTGGGGATGGAGCCACCGCTCTATTGTGATCCAGCCCAGGCAAAGTTATGTATTAATACAATAGCCCTGCGCAAAGGCGGGACCCAGGGCAGAGTAACCGTAAAAACAGCTGCTACTGTTTTTGTTTTTCTTTTAATTTTTTTTTTGAAACAGAGTCTCACTCTGTTGCCCGGGCTAGAGTGCTGTGGCATCAGCCCAGCTCACAGCAACCTCAAACTCCTGGGCTCAAGCGATCCTTCTACCTCAGCCTCCCAAGTAGCTGGGACTACAACATGCGCCACCATGCCCGGCTAATTTTTTCTATGTATCTTTAGTTGGCCAATTAATTTCTTTCTATTTTTAGTAGAAACCGGGTCTCGCTCTTGCTCAGGCGGGTTTCAAACTCCTGACCTTGAGCGATCCTCCCTCCTCGGCCTCCCAGAGTGCTAGGATTACAGGCATTAGCCCCCATGCCCGGCCAGCTGCTACTGTTTACACTGGGCCAAGCACTGTGTCCAGTGCTGAGCAGGCTTGATCTCAACCCCTTGCTGCAACCCTGTGCAGTGGGTGCTGTCGACATCTGGGAACCAAGACCCTGGCTTAAGTCACCTGCCCTAGGTTAGCCAGTAGGTGGTAGGGCTGGGATCTGAACCAAGCCATCTGGCTCGAGCCCTCTATGCTGGGTGGAAATCTCCCAAATCCGTCTCCCCGGCCTGCCTCTTCCTGCTCCGCTGGCCCTGGCAGCCAGTCCCCGGGGCCCTGCGCCCCCACCAGTGAGTCAGCGCCGCCCCCTCTCTCTGGCGAGCTCTGCACTGTCAGCACTGGCTAGCGACCACCTCCAGGCTCCATGTCACTCAACGCCTCCCTCCTCCTTCCATTCAACGAGACCCTCCTCAATAACTCTCTTCCAGGGCTGAGTCTTAACTGTAACTGTTAAGCTCATTTTGCCTTTTGCAACTGTGTGTTTTCCAACCCAGCTCTCTGGGTGCCAAGACCTTGTCCATGTGATTAAAATTTGTCCAGCTCCAGCCCAGCACTTGACAGGCAATAAACGCCACCCCTGATGGTGGTGATTCCGTGGCCTCCTCGGTCCTCAGATCTGACACAGGATTACTGCCATGTTTGCAGCTGTGGCAGAGGAAGCTCTGGCAGGGACAGCTGAGCCCTGTGCAGGCACCATCTCACCGGGTTCCTACAGAGCCCAGCAGGTGAAGTGCTGCTGTTGTTCCCATATCTCAGATGAGGAGACTGAGGCTTGCAGAGGTTAGGTCATGCTCAGGGCCCTGCAGTTCTGCACCGGTCGCTGGGTCTATCAGCAGTGATACTGCCCGTTCCTTGCTGCCTTTGAGAGCAAAGAGCATTTAAGCTTTCTCTTCCAGTCTCCCCTGTGTCCTCCCCACTGCCCTGTGGTGCCACTTTGTGAATGAAGATGCTGCTTAGGGGCTCCCCCCAGGCCCCACAGTGGCCAGGGGCACAGCAGGGCAGGGTGGTGGCCCTCCTTGCTCCAGGCTCTGTCCGCTCTGCACTGCACTGGGTGTCTTTTTGGAGAGGCTTGTGCTGGCCCTAATATAGCCTGTGCGATGCCACAGGGCAGCAGACTGGCTGGCCCAACTGGGGCGGGGCTGCGGTGGGGCCAGGGCCAGGTGCTTTCCAGTGTCTTCCCACAGACAGGAAACCTTTGCTGGATGACATCTCTGGAGAGGGCGCCTCCTGGTCCTGCTCCATTCCCCTCCTGGCTGCTCCCTACCACCTCCTGAGGTGTAACAGGAGGCCGCTCCTTTCTCTGTCCATGGAAATCCTGTAGGCGACACAAGTTTTCACTCTCACAGGGCAGCGACAGAGTTTGGGAACCCCCAGCCCCGCCCTATAAGGCATGGCTGATAAGCCCAGAGGAGGAAGCCAAAGGTGGTTCAGGTGTTACAGAGGCTGATCCAGGACTTGAACCGTGGGCTGTCTGCCTGCAAAGCCCATAACACTTGCTGAATAATTTTTTTTTTTTTTTTGAGAGAGGATCTCACTGTTTCTCAGGCTAGAGTGCAGTGGTGTCATCATAGCTCGCTGCAACCTCAAATTCCTGAGCTCAAGTGATCCTTCTGCCTCAGCCTCCTGAGTAGCTGGGACTACAGGTGCATGCACCACCATGCCCAGCTAATTTTTCCATTTTTTGTAGAGACGGGGTCTTGCTCTGTTGCCCAGGCTGGTCTCCAACTCCTGGTCTCAAGCAATTCTCCTGCAACTGTCTTCCAAAGTGCTGGGATTACAGACGTGAACCACTGCACCTGGCCTTATTTTTTAAGTAGTATTTATTTACTTATTTATTTATTTTTGAGACAGTCTCACTCTGCTACCTGGGCTAGAGTGCCGTGACGTCAGCCTAGCTCACAGCAACCTCAAACTCCTGGGCTCAAGAGATCCTCCTGCCTCAGCCTCCCGAGTAGCTGGAACCACAGGCATGCGCCACCATGCCTGACTAATTTTTTGTATGTATTTCTAGTTGGCCAATTAATTTGTTTCTATTTTTAGTAGAGACGGGGTCTCGATTTTGCTCAGGCTGATTTTGAACTCCTGACCTTGAGCGATCCTCCCACCTCGGCCTCCCAGAGTGCTAGGATGACAGGCATGAGCCACTGCTCCCAGCCTAAGTAGTTTTTAAAGCTTTCTTTTTTTTTTCTTTTTCCTTTCTTTTCTTACAATATGTGACTTTCAATGAAAGCTTTCTTAAAAACAAATAATCCATAGAAAATGTTTTAAGCACAGTTTTAGGTTCACAGAAAAATTGAGCAGATAGTACATAGTTATATTTAGCTGCCCATCCTGGGCACACAGTTTCCCTTAGTGCTAACATCTTGCATTATTGAGGAACATTTGTTATAGTCTATGAACTGATATTGATAACAACTAAACAAGTTCAAGTCCATAGTTTACACTGGGGTTCGCTCTTGGTGTGGTACAGTTCTGTGGGTTTTGACAAATGCACAATGACATGTATCCGCAATTACAGCATCATACTGAACGGTTTCACTGCCCTAAGAGCCTCTGTGCTTCACCTGTTCATCCCTCCCAACTCCTGACAACCGCAGGTCTTTTTACTGTGTCCACAGTTTTGCCTTTTCCAGAAGGTCAGACAGTTGGATTCACACAGTAAGTAGCCTCTTCAGATTGGTTTCCTTCATTTAGCAATGTGTGCTTGAAGTTCCTCCGTATCTTTGCATGGGTTGCTGACTCATTTCTTTTTATTGCTGAGTAACGTTCCATGCCATGGATGCGCCACAGTCATCCATTCACTTATCGAAGGACATCTCAGTTGCTTCCACTTTTGGGTGATTATGAACAGAGCTGCTATAACCACTCATGTGTAGGTTTTTGTATGCACATAAATTTTCAACTCAACTGGGTAAGGAGTGAGATGACTTGATTTTATAGTAAGACTACGTTCAGCTTTGTGAGAAACTGTCAAACTTTTCCAAAGTGGCTGTCCCATTTTGCATTCTCACCAGCATTGAATAAGACTTCCTGTTGCTCTTCATACTTGCCAACATTTAGTGTTGTCAGTTTGTTTTCACTTTTAGCCATTAAAATGGGTGTGGAGGGGTCTCTCATTGTTTGATTGATTGATTGATTGATTTATCTATTTATTTAGACAGAGTCTCGCTCTGTTGCGCCAAGGCCATGGGTGGAGCAGAGGAGGAGGGAAGGCGGAGGCAGCTTGGGAGGCTGCCAGTCCAGACAGAGGCAGGTTCTTATCAGAATAAAGACTCCAGGCCTTGGAAGCCCTCCTGTTTGCAGGTGGCTGCATTTTAATTTCTTAGTTTGTTTCCTCTCTAGTTTCTTAGGAACGTTCTTCTGGGAAAGAGTCTACCCTTCTTTGGCTGATGGCGGGAGCAATGGCATCTGTCTTAGTCCATTTGGGCTGCCGTAGCAAAGTGCTCCAGACTGAGGGGCTGTATTAATCTGCATTCCTCCTCTGTATTCTCCTGTGCCTATGCTGCCTCCCAGGCTGATTCCTTGTCAGTCAGAAGCCAGCCTCCTGCTGGGTGTGCCAGAGTTCTTCCCTCACCTGTGGGGAAGGGCCAAGGATGCCTCTGACCGGCTGGCTGCTCAACCAGAGGAATGAGGAAACTGAGCTCCCAGCCCCAGTCTGAGCACACACAGGGAGGGCCCTGGGAGGCCAAAGGGCAAGGGCCGCAGGCTTTCTGTCCTCTGAGGAAGTAAAGAAGTCAATCCCACCCATGGCAAGGTGGAATAGCTCCTCTCTAGCCCAGCAGCTGTGGGCTCCAGCCAGAGTGGCCTGCCCTGACCAGCTCCAGCCTCTGTGTTCAGATGCTGAAGTTGCAGGGTGCTCAGGTCACCCCCTCCAGCGCCAGATCCTTATGGCACCACCCCCCTGGCCAGGCCTCCTTTGGTTTCACAATCAGGCTCTTTAGCTGCACAAAATTGCTGGGTTGGGGGAACATGGCCTTTTCCTTTTGCCTTCAGACCGGCCCTCTACTGTAGAGTCAATAGCAAGAGCTTTGTGGTTAGGTGCATTTAAATTCAATACTTGCTCCTCCACTTGCTCACTGTGTAACTTTGGGCAAGTTGCTGAACTTTCTGAGTTTTGGTTTCCTCTTCTTTAAAATGAGGGTGAGAATGCCTAGGAGGGAAGGAGGAGGCAGCTTGGGAGGCTGCCAGTCCAGATGGAGGCAGGAATTGATGTTGGGAGGAAGGGGAAATTAAATGACATAAAGTGACTAACATCAGCTATTATTATTATCCTTTGTCCCTGTAGTTCTTTTATTCCAACTGCAGTGGCACCAGCTCCATCCCATGGCCCACTGCCAGCACGAATCCAGGTTCTATGGCCCCCAAACATCCCTGAAACCAGGCAGCGCCCTCTTCGTGGTCATCCCCCAGGCCTAGCGGTTTTTCTCTCACTCTGCTCGTTTCCAGTGAGCATCTCTTATGTGCCCACTGGGGGACTGTGCCCTGTGAACATCAGAGCTGAGATTCCATGGGAGAAACAAGGCGAGAGTGCACGAAAAGTTAAGGCAAAAAAACAATGCAAGGAAAAAGAAATGTCAGGGTCATTTTCAGCCAGATGGAAGATTAGATAGTTTGGGGAGAAAAACTATAAAACACGGGGACATTGAGATCACAACATAATAAGTACATTTTTTATGCATGGCTGCACTGCGTGGAAATGAGAGAAACCCTCAGGGTCAGAAGCATGAAGGAAACTGAGACCAGAGTGGGGAGGGGGCTGCCCTGCTGTGCCTGCCCTGAGGGCCCTTTGCTGGTCTGGACGAGCAGGGATTTAGGTTTTAATGGCCACAAGGACAAGGGACAAAGTTTTGAGCCTACATGAAGCAAGGGAGGTAGAATTGAGACCACCCCCTGCAACACACACACATACAGCTGGGACTTTCAAAGGTTTAGACCCCTTCGGAAAGACCAGTAGGAATTTACCCACTGACAAAGGTAGGAGGAGGAAACTTATTTAATTTGGCCTGGGTTTGTGTTACGGGAGGCCTTTTCTGAAGAATTTTAACTACAGGCCTGCCCTCTTGGATTCGGAAATCAAACTTACACACCTTATGTGATCCTAGAGTCTCCAAGCCAAGGATTGAATGTAAAAGCTATTCCTGATTGCCAAACTCACACAGACAGAATTTGGAACGGTGGTTGCCAGGGGCTGGGGCGCAGGGGGAAGTCGGGAGTTGTTTAATGTGTACAGAGTTTCAGGTTTGAAAAGATGAGGAGTTCTGGAGATGGGTTGCACAGTGATGTGAAGGTGTTAATAATATGGAATGAGGAGGAGGAGGCTGGGGTGCTGGTAGAACCAGGCTGCCCACTGCCTGTGCCTTCCTGTTGAGGAGAGCTGGTCCTGACTGCTGGGCTGCAGGCCACCAACTCTGGTGACAAATGCTTCTGGAAGTTCTGGAACAACCCTCCTGCCCAGGCTGGGTTCCATCTTAAGGAATTCACCCTCCTCCACCTCTTGGGAAGAGTCGAGCTTCTCTGAGTTTTGGATTCTTCTGTCTTTGTACAGATTCTCACATGTGGTCGGTGCAAGGGACGCAGGTGTGAGCTTGTCTCTCATCATTGGCTAGAAGGGTGGCCAAGGGCCCTAGGTCCCCGCTCCAGGAAGCCAGCTCGGCTCCACCCCGTCCCCATCTCCTCCCCTTTCTGGGCCAGCTTATGCTCCCGGAGGCATCTCTTCACCCTCCTCGGTGACTTGCTCACTGTTTCCTGGCCTCCCCACTGGTGACAGGGTGGCCTTGAAGCTTTTCATCCTTGTGTGACAAACCCCTGGCTCCCTAGAGAGGCTCCACCCCACAGCACACAGAGGATGGGGTCTGACTCTGAGGCGAGACTCCGTGACCCATTTAACAAGTGTCATGTGCTTACACCAGGTGAGCATTGGAAGGGGTGGAGGCTCCAGGGCGTGTCCCGAATCAGACCGTGAGTGTGTGAAGCAGGAGGGTAGGGCCTGGTGAGGAGGCCCCTCCACCCCCATGAGGACCTTCCCTTTCTAAGCACCATGGGGAAGGGGGTGGGGGCTGCATGTCATTCCCTCCTCTGCAGCGATGCTGACAGTTGTTAGCAGGAAAGACAGCCCAGCTCTCTGCCGTGACCTCCCTGCGTTAATTGCATCAGTTGGCACAATGAGGCTCTGAGTTAGGTGCCTGGAATTCAGAGGGGCTGTTCCAGCAGAGGACAGAGCTGTGAAACTCCAAATGAATGATTGATTGTTTCATCGCAGTCACGAGGGTTGTTGGGAAGCCCAGTTCTCCGTTGCTTTTGAAGGCGTAGCAAAGCACACCCGCCCGGGAGCCAGAACTGGAGAGCCTGTCAGCCAGGCTCTTCAAGGGACAGGGATGTCCCCATCAGCATCCTCAGAAGAGCAAGACTTGCACTCAAAATAAATAAGCGTGAGGCCAAACCTTTGCAGGAAAACAGGCCTTGTGTGCCCATGACTGTCCCCATAGTAGAGACTTAATGCAAACCATTTCCCACACACCATGGGCCCTGCCCAGGTTGAGGAGGAGTTTCTCAAGCCCCATCCTTCAGATGGGTAAAGTGAAGCCTAGAGAAGAAACGAATTTGCCCTCTAGTCCCAAGTCCTAAGGGCACAGACACAGAGGATGCTGGGAAACCTGGTTTTCGTCATTTCCCGGAGTCCTGTGTGTCCCTGCAGTCTGCCCTCTGCATGCCAAAAACTTCAAACAAAGCTGCTCTGTTCCCCAAGAATTCCATTTTTGCCATTGTTCTCCTCTGGAGACATTCCTGAATTAGTGAAGAAGGGACTGGTTCAGCCCAAGTCCCTGGCAGTGGGTCATCTCTGCTGGGTCTAGGATGAACTGAAAAAGTTGGGAGACAGGAAAGTGTCAGGCCAAGTCTGAGCCATGCAGAAGCTCCCAGCCTGGCGCTGAGACGCACAGTTGATGCCCAGGACTCTGGGAGCAGGTTAAAGGCACAGGAGGACCTGGGCTCTGGGGCTCTGCAGGGCAGCCCCCTTGCGGCGGGAGCAAACAGGAGGCCGGCAACCTTCTGTGGCTCAAGGGCCAAAGTGAGAGAGGATGTGTGTGCGTGTGTGCTTGTGTGTGCACATATGTGTGTTGGATTCTGCTGCTGTTGGGTGGGGGAGGCCTGGCACAGCCAGAATTAGGCTGGGGGGAGGGGGGAAGGGCATTCTGCTTATGGGATACAGAAGGGGCCAAGGGGCTGAGGCTGGTGGGTCACCACGGAGGGGGTGGGGGCTGCAGGGGTGAGGAGCTGGCGTCAGGAGGGCCTTGTCCCGTGGGAGGGGCAGGCGGTCTGTCCTGTGGGAAGGAGGCTATCCTGAGCCTCTGTGAGGACAAGAGATCCCTCGGGAAGCTCAGAGCGGAAGACCCTTCTCTCTCTCTGCAAATTCAAGCATCTGTTTATATGTGGGGTTTTCTGAGTTTTTTGTTTTATTTAATTTATTTTTTGTTGTTTGGGAATTGATTTTTTCTTAGCGAAATCATTTATTAGTGATTTTTAAAAGCCAAATGTTTTTCTGAGTCTCAGATAAAAGCCCAAAGGATGCAGGGAAGAACCCTGCACCCCAGGGGTGAGAGCCTGGCCCCCAGAGCCCGGAGCAGCTGCGGGTGGCTGTCCCAAGCACTTGCCGGGTAGAGGAAGTGTGGCGTGGAGTCCTGGCGGGAGTGAAGAGCCCCACAGCCAGGCGTGTGCAGTTCCACAGGGATGCAGAAGGATTGGGCTGGGGACATGGGCCCTAGGTCTGCTGGGGGACAGGCAGATGGTCACCTGAGGCCCCCAGCCCACTGTCTGCCCAATTCCCAATAGGCCCAGGGCCCCCCTGGAAATGCCCAAGCCCTGGACTTCCAGGAGCCCTGGAGGGGACCTTGTGGTGTGGCCCTGAGGAGACGCTTCAGAAACTGGGGAAGATGAGGAGGAAGGAGAGAAAGAACGAGGGGTGGAAGAGGCAGAGAGGGAGGGAAGGAGATAGCGGGGTTGGGGGTGGCCCTCCTGGACCCAGAACACCATGTGCCTGAGTTTCCAGTACTTGCTGTCACACTGGACCTGGGCCCTGCCACATGTCACCTTGTGACAAGCCACGGCCCCCCAGGCCACAGCAAAGCTCTGACGGTGGAGGAGGGAGGAGGCCACCAAAGCAGAACTGGCCAGGCCAGGAACTTTCCTTGGGTCGTGGCCTCAGTAAACAGGTCTCAAAACCATTAGTCAGCACTTTGGCCGGCAGATCTGCTGCCTGGGGTTCCTGGTCCCCAGGCCGGGCATCCAGGCTCCCCAGCCCTGCCTGTCCCTGGCCTCGGGGACTGGGGGCAGTACGGGAGCCAGCTGGTTGAATGGCCTTCCTTCTGGGGCCCTTCTGGGAGTTTTTTTTAAAAACTTTTGTATTGTGATAAAATACATATAAAATTTGCCATTTTAACCATTTTTTAAGTGTACAATTGAGTCACATTAGTATAGTCACAGTGTTGTTTAACCATCACTACTATTTCCAGAGCTTTTTCATCATCCCCAACAGAAACTTTACCCATTACATGATAACGCCCCATTCCGCTCGTAACCTCAATTCTCCTTTCTGTCTTTATGACTTTGCCTATTATAGATACTTTAATTTATATGCAATTAAAACAAACAGCTTATTGAGGTAAAATTGACATGCAATAAACTGCACAAAAGTGCACAGTTTGCTAAATTTGAACACACTGAGCACCTCACTAGAAAAAAAATTTTTTTTTCCCTTGGGGCCACAGTGTTTTATTACGAAAATAAAAACTTCGAAAACAAAATGATCCGTTCTAATTTAATGAAAATTTTTTTTTTATTGTTTTCTGTTCTTGAGTTATGTGCAACTTGAAAAGTACTTCTCTTGGCTCCCAAGGTGAAGAGATGTGAGTTACACACGCTTCATGAGGCCCTGGGCTCAAAACTAGTGTGAGTTAAATACAACTCACGTGGCAGTTAATGTGTTAAATATGCATACCAAACCAAGATAATGAATATATCAATTAGGGCCAAATTTCCTGATGTCTGTATATAATTCCTCTCTGCCCACCCTCCACCCTCAACCAACCACTCATCTGCTTCCTGTCACTATAGATTAGTCTGGATTTTCTAGACTTTTAAATAAATGGAATTATACAGAATGTACTATTTCTTTTTTGTTTTTTTTTGAGACAGAGTCTCACTCTGTTGTCCCGGCTAGAGTGCTGTGGCATCAGCCTAGCTCACAGCAACCTCAAACTCCTGGGCTCACGCGATCGTCCTCCCTCAGCCTCCCAAGTAGCTGGGACTACATGCATGTGCCACCATGCCTGGCTAATTATTTCTATTTTTTTTTTTAGTTGTCCAGCTAATTTCTTTCTATTTTTAGTAGAGATGGGTCTTGCTCTTGTTCAGGCTGGTCTCAAATTCCTGACCTCAAGCTATTCTCCCATCTCAGCGTCCCAGAGTGCTAGGATTACAAGTGTGAGCCACCAAGCCTGGCCCTGTGTAGCTAGTTTAAATAAAAGACTTGAAATGCCTTTTTATCTGGTGATGGAATTGGGAGGATTTTGTTATCTTTTTAATCAATAATGATAACCTTCCAAATGATATACTATCCTAGTGTTGTTAGTAAATAATTGTATCCAATAGCTATTTTCATTTTTTCTTATTGATTTGCAATTTGGTTTTATGAGGTTTGTATTTAAACAGTACTAGCAGATTCCCATTGTGCCCAGCTTATCCCTTTTGTGCTTATTATTTCATCTTTAAAGTAATCCTGGGAGGGAACTGTCTTCCAACTGCTACCACTCTGGTCCAGGCTACCATCATTTCTTGCCTGGATTACTGCCGCATTCTCCTAATTGCTTGCTCAGCTCTGGTCTTTCCCCCTCCTCAACACCCTCTGTCCATGCCACTCTTCACATTGAGTGATCACAGCCCACCGCTCTCAGGACAATACCCAAAAGCCTGACCCGGACCCAGCTCACCTTTTGCCAGCACCCCCTCATCCTTCATGTTCTATCCTGGTGGTATTTTTGTTGTTGCTCAAAATAATTCCTGACACATTTTTAAACTGACATCTAAACTTTTACATCATAAATTAAAATACTAGAGAGGATGCAATTCTGGCATTTTGTAAATATTGTGGAAGAAATTGTACATTACTTTTGCAATCTTAATACCATTGCAATTTTCTTTTCTTTCTTTTTTTTTTTTTTTTTTGAGATGGAGTCTCACTCTGTTGCCTGGGCTAGAGTGCCGTGGTGTCATCGTAGCTCACAGCAACCTCAAACTCCTGGGCTCAAGTGATCTCCTGTCTCAGCCTCGTGAGTAGCTGGGACTACAGGCATGTGCCACCATGCCTGGCTAATTTTTTCTGTATATTTTTAGTTGTCCAGCTAATTTTTTTTTTCTATTTTTAGTAGAGATGGGGTCTCGCTCTTGCTCGGGCTGGGCTCGAACTCCTGAGCTCAAACAATCCACCTGCCTCAGCCTCCCAGAGTGCTAGGATTACAGGTGTGAGCCACCGCGCCCGGCCTGTTTCAAATATCATAAAGGTCATACCGTATCAATTTGACACTTCCTTTCAAAAACACAAGGACAAGCTCCGCTTTAACAGTTAAAGCTTATACATTATTCTCTTGGAACTTATAGATCCATTCCTCTTCTTCCACAGATTTTTATTCTAATGTGACATATTTTATTCTTGAAAGTGTTTATATTGATCATCCTGTCATACTTCCTTGGGGCAAATATACAGATACACATGTTAAACTTGAAATGATTTTTAATTTCCTGTGACCATAATGCTTTAAATGTTAACACTTTTCTTCTAAATCGGAACAGCTTTACAAGTTATATCACTAGATAGTCAACATAAATGTAACAATCTTAATAATTATTAAGTATGAGAAGTAAATTTTTATTGGAAACACAACTCTAAAAAAAGTGTATGGGGCCATTTTCAATTAGTTAATGTTTCTGTGGATCACTATCTCTTACTGCTGGGAGATAGGGTTCAACAGCAACTTTATTTCTATTTTTCTTTCCTTTTATAGATATAAGCATCAAGGAACCTTATTTACAAATTTAAGTAAATGAGAGTGGAAATTGTGTTACAGCAATGCCACTCATTTCTTTTTCTTTTTTTTTTTTTTTTTGAGACAGAGTCTCACTCTGCTGCCCGGGCTAGAGTGAGTGCCGTAGCGTCAGCCTAGCTCACAGCAACCTCAAACTCCTGGGCTCAAGTGATCCTTTTGCCTCAGCCTCCCAAGTAGCTGGGACTACAAGCATGCGCCACCACGCCCAGCTAATTTTTTCTATATATATATTTTTTTAGTTGTCCAATTAATTTCTTTCTATTTATAGTAGAGACAAGGTCTTGCTCTTGCTCAGGCTGGTTTTGAACTCCTGACCTTGAGCAATCCGCCCGCCTCGGCCTCCCAGAGTGCTAGGATTACAGGCGTGAGCCACCGTGCCCGGCCGCCAGTCATTTCTTTGAACCCTTTCCAATTATATACAAAAAAGTGTTCTATTATCAAATTTATTTTTTAATGATTGACTGGCAATTAGGTCCTTTTTCAATGTTATTGAAAGCAATGAATTGGAAATCATTTGACTGGCAAAAAGATATGCTACCCCATTAACAGAGTGTAACTAGTTTTCTTAGCATCAACACCAATATTTTGTATTTTCCCTCTATTTGTGTCTCTGGAAGTGTTTACACCCTGAGGCCAGGCCCCATACTTTTGGGATGGGTGAGAAGTATGATTTTCTTTTGTGAAGGTAGAGACAGGAAATTGTGAAAGGGGAGGTGGGAGATTCTGAAGGCTGCCTCTTCCTCAGGCAGATAGATTTTGGGAATCCGAGAATGTATGAAAGTGAAAGATCTTGAAATTGATTCCTTTAAAACTATCTGTGCCCACATAAGCCTTGAAAAGTCTTCATATGCCCTCAGGGGTATGTATACTTATCTTTAACTACAGCTGCTTCAATCCAGAACAGAACTGGTGAGCTTGCAAACACTCCCCAGTGATTCTGATTCAGGTCTGGGGTGGAGCCCCAAACTTTGCATTCTAAGCACACTTCCTCCTCTCCCCTAGGCTAGAGTATATATATGACGGGGAAGGCAGTTTGCTCTGCAGCCCAACAACTTGTGGTCTTTTTTCTTATCTCTATAGCAGGCCTTTGTTTTGTTTTGTTTTGTTTTTTGAGACAGAGTCTCACTCTTTTGCCTGGGCTAGAGTGCCGTGGTGTCAGCCTTGTTCATGGCAACCTCAAACTCCTGGGCTCAAGCGATCCTTCTGCCTCAGCCTCCCAAGTAGCTGGAACTACAGGCATGTGCCACCATGCCCAGCTAATTTTTTCTATTTTTAGTAGAGACGGGGTCTCGCTCTTGCTCAGGCTGGTCTCAAACTCCTGAGCTCAAGCAATCCTCCTGCCTCGGCCTCCCAGAGTGCTAGGATTACAGGCGTGAGCCACCGCGCCTGGCCTAGAGCGGGCCTCTGAAAGAGGCTAAGGTAGTTGCCTAGTTGGCTGTGTGTGGCCATACAGTCCCCATGGGAGTGTGAACCAAAATAAAATTTTCAGGCTCACCCCCGCCACCGGCTGACTGAATGGACCCCCTCGTGGCCAAAGTAATATCCTAAAACTAAATTGTCTGCCAGGAGGAGGGAGGTCAGACATGCCTCATCATCCTCCCTCCCTTCTTGGAGTCCTTTGTGACCCATTTACAGGCCTAAGGGTATGCAAGACAAACCTGCAGGTCGTCAATTTACACAACAAATCTATGTCCACTGGCTTATCTCTGATAACCACTCCTTATGTTAAAACATTCCAAGCCTTTAGATAAAGCTTCATGTCTTTAACCAATTACAAGCCAAAGAATCTTTAAACCCACCTATAACCTGTAAGCCCCCCCCCCCAGATGGCCCACTATTTCGGGCCAAACCAATGTATGCCTCCCACATATCAATTTATGACTTTACCTGTAACACCTGTCTCCCTGAAATGTATAAAACCAAATTGTAACCTAACCACATTGAGCCCACTTGCTCAAGGCTTCTTGGGAGTGGCTCCTGGTCATGGTCCTCAAATTTGGCTCAGAATAAACTTCTTTTAAATATTTCAGAGTTTGGATTTTTTCCGTCCACAGGAGTGAACACACTAATGGCTCTTCTTGGGTGTTGGTTACTGGCCAAATCCACCCCTAAACGATACCTCCCTCAACCCTTCTCCTTCTTCACTTAGCAGATAACAGGTTCTCTGAGACTGCTCATGTGCTATGATTAGTCCACAGGCCAAAGGAGGGTTGTGTCTTTTTATTTAAAGCCAGTCAAATTTAGCAGCGGGGGTGGGGGGGTTGAATACCCCCCTAACATTAGTGACACTAATGTTAATACGTTCTGATAACCCACTACCATCGGATCAACCAAGGGTTGTGTTCTTTTTTAAGAACAGTTGCAGGTAGTGGTGTGCTGACACTAGCTTGTGAATCATTAAAATTTGCAAGCTATTTGTTAAACACAGCCATAATTAAAATTTAAATCACAACAAAGTTATAATAAAGATAGACAATAAATGCTCAAAACTCATCACTTCGTTATTTTCCTAGATGGTACTATTATTTATGATCTTTAAGTTATGTTTATTATATCTTTATGGTAGAAATACTATGTAACAGTGTGCTACTGTACACCATGCTAGGCAATGTCACACTGTTATCTTGAAATTGGCCACAGTGGGTGTACTGACACCATGGAGACTGGCAAATGCTACAAATCTGTTTTTATTTTTCTTTTTTGGAGAGTTAAACATTTACCAGCACACCACTGGTTGTAGACACTGGGCAATCCATGATCCTATTTGTCTCTTGGCCTTCCCAAATGAATTAGCTGCCTGAACTTCTATTCCTAGCTCTGGGATTCTTAAACTTGAGGGTACAAAACAATTCCCTAGAAAGTTGAGGAAGGCGAAGACAGATCACAATTTGAGAAGTCCCCATTGGTGTGAAGGGAGAGGACCTCAAGAAAGAAAAAACAACATGTCCTGCTCTTGACATTAATGCATGAGAGTGCAAAGTTTTCATGTAATTGTTTATAGTTTTAACCTTAAAATAAATCTTTTCCCTAACGGAGATGCATGAAAGCTTGGCTGACTAAACCCAGCCTCTAATGGTTTATTTGTTTGATTTAGTGAATGCCCATGCCAAGGCAAAAATTGAGCCAATGAAGTCAGTTTCCAATCTCTTCAATTATTCTAACCTTTTTCATATTGTCCTACGCACTGCAGCAAACTCAATTCAGACTGAACATTTGTTGAACATTACTCGCAAGGCCCTGTGATCAACTTCTATATACATTCTATGGGTGAAGTCAATTTATAGTAATCAACAATAAAGTGGCATGATTCTCTTCTGTATCTATTTCAACTTGATTCCCTGTGTGTTTTGAGGCTTTCTGCCACTTTCCACTCTGACTGCCACCTGTGTCTGTACCAGCTGCTGACACCTCCGCAGTCTGTCTGCGACCTCCACCCCCCATACTTTGGGCATCACATCTCCTGCTTTTGCCACAGAGTGTCATTAAGACCAAGTGTGCCTTTCTTTTTTGCCTCATGAAAAGCTCACCTTGCAGAAGCCTGTTCTGATTGGGAATCTGATTTACCAAGGCTAGGTTCAATTTAATTTCTCTTTGGCTGTGTTTTTAATAGTTGAGTTTTACTTATGTTCAACGGGTTTAGAAAACAGGTACAGCTCTGGTTTACACTGCTTTACTAAATACTTTGTTTTGTAAATAAATTAGGGCAGTTTCATGGTCCACTAAAAACTTAATATTTGAATCTGTCTGGAGGTTCAGCAGATTAGTGCAATTCATTCCTGTTTCTTGGTTCCCTTTCTGTTTGGTTCTGGTCCTAAGAGAAGCAAAGCACTGAAATCTGCTGCAGTGTTTGTCCTCTACCTCCTCCACCTCCAACTAGGAACAGTAAAAATCTAAGGCATTTTGTTCTCCTAGAAATTTTAAATTATGTTTTTGGTTTTATCCAGTTAATGAATACTGTGCATTGCAATATTTTAAATGTTGAGTACGACCCAGAGGAGGTAATATTTACTGATCTAGCTGATCAACATATTTGGAGAAAAAAAATCAGGGAAAATGCTTCTCAATATACTGATTTGGGGCAGTGTCACTTGTAATTAGAAATTCTAGGGGTAAAACTCAAGTCACTGTGCCATTCTGGTACCACAGAAGATGACAAGTTATAATGTCAGCAGGGATTTGAATAAATGAGAGAGAAAGTGAGGAAATCCTCAGGTGCACTGCCTCTAAAGCATTTCTGACAGGCACATGGACCATTAGAGTTAGAAGGAATCTTAGTCCAAACACTTCATTTTATCAGGCTCTAAGAAAACTACTTACCTTTCCTGAAGTCAAGAAGCTGCTAGAACCAGGAGCACAAACTGGGGCTCCCAATTACTATGCAGGAGCTTTTTATAATCCATGATGCTGCTCATTCTTAAGAGTTCATGCTTTATAGTTCCATTTAAAGGATCTAATACCTTAAGTCAATAATTAAAGATTTTGACAAGATATATATCTGATTGTTATTCATAGTAATAAAAAACAGTTACAACCTGAATATTCAACAGATTGCTTAAATTGTGTCCATATGATGGAAACTACCCCAGTCAGATGGTAAGTCATGTTGATAGTATGTAGGCTTGATGTGATGTAATGAAAAGAGCAATTCATCTCAGTGGTCTTCCTCCCTGAAGTCCATAATCCCAGTGGAATCATGAGAAAAATAATCATACAAACCCAAATTGAGGGACATTCAACAAAATACTTGACTAGTATTCCTTAAAAGTGTCAAGGTCATTAAATCATGGAAGAAATTGAAAGTCAGAGAAATTGTCACAGCTAAGAGGTACCTAAGGAGATATGATGACCAAATATAATGTTGTATCCTGGATGGGATCTCAGAACTAAAAAAAGGACATGAGGTAAAAACTAGTGAAATCTGAATAAAATGTGGAGTTTAATTAATAGTAATATACCAATGTTGGTTCCTTAATTGCGAAAAATGCACCATGGTATTGTAAGGTGTTAACAGTAGGGGAAAGTGGGCCGGAGGGGTGGCTCACGCCTGTAATCCTAGCACTCTGGGAGGCTGAGGCGGGCGGATCGCTCATGGTCAGGAGTTCGAAACCAGCCTGAGCAAGAGCAAGACCCCATCTCTACGAAAAATAGAAATTAACTGGCCAACTAAAACAAAAATATATATAAAAAAAATTTAGCTGGGCATGGTGGCACATGCCTGTAGTCCCAGCTACTTTGGAGGCTGAGGCAGAAGGACTGCTTGAGCCCAGGAGTTTGAGGTTGCTGTGAGCTAGGCTGATGTCACAGCACTGTAGCCCGGGCAACACAGTGAGACTCTGTCTCCAAAAAAAACAAAAAGTTTATTTAAATTAGAAAAGCATAATGTGCTTAAATGCAATGTGATATCCTGAATTGGATCTTGGAACTGAAAAAGGACATTAGTGGAAAAACTGGTGCAATTTGAATAAAGTCTGGTGTTTAGTCGATAATGTACCAATGTTGGTTTCTTAAGTTTTGACGAATGTACCGTGGTTATGTTAGATATTAACATTAGTGGAAACTAGGTAAGGGAACTCTGTATTTTCTTTGCAACTTTTCTGTAAATCTAAAGTTATTACAAAATAAAAAGTTTATTTTAAAAAAAGAAAACGGTGTAACACAGGGTAGTTGAATGTAAGAGGAAAAATCTATGTGCTTGAACCACCCTCGATAACTCGCATGATGGCATTGATTTACTTGGGACTCTGTGGTGAATATCTCATCTCATCTCCTCACAAATCCATCTCTGTTCAATCAACCTGAATGTATTTCACATGCATGCATCCACAGCAGAAAAGTGGCTGTGGCTAACAGGGGAAGCCTAGATTTCCTAGGAAATTAGAAAACAAAACAAAACAAAAAAGGCCAAGCTCTAGGACTGAAGGGAATAAGAAAGCAGGTGAGGGGAAGGGGTCTGTTAACCAAGGAGTTAGCTCAAAACAGAAGACAGTTAAGATTTTTCAGAAAATAAGACAATGATTCTTGGCTGGGTGAGGGAGAAGGGAAGAGATCAGAGAAAATGTTGACACAGTGGGTACTCCATTTTCTCTGCCTCAACTATGGTTTACCCATAAACTCTTTTACCCATATTGTTCTTGCTGCTTGTGCTATTAGACGAACAAAGACTGGCCTGAGAATCAAGTGGCTGCCATGAGTTACCAGGAAGGGTGGAACAGACAGGGGATAGAGAAAGGGATATTTCTAGGGCCACAGTCACAAGACAGTTCCAAACTTCTTACTTGTTTCTGTGGCCTTCTCAACCAGACTCTGAGCTCTTCTGGCACAGGGATGTTGCCTTATGCTCCTCTAGGCCCAGCAGTGCTCTGTACATAGTAGGTGCTCAATATACATCTGCTTAATGAATAAATAAGGCAAGAAGCTAGAAACCAGTGGACCTGGGAAAGTTTTTCTTTTGTAAACTCATGGGAAAACATTCAATCCCAAACAGGTCTTCACCTTTAGTCTCCATAAAAATTAAGGTAACTTAAAATATTCTGATAATTTAATTTTTCACTTCAGTGAGGAGATATGGCCTCTGACTCTCAAATTATTAATGTTAAACATACATTCCAGAGAATAGAGAGCCACTGCTCCACTGTGTAATTTGAAGACCTGTGAAAATGGCATGCTAAATTATGTTGAGTCATTAATATTTTCATTCCAATTAAGGTAAACAAGATGAGGAAACAGGCTCACTATTAGCCCTTCAAAAAGCTTTGAATGATTGATGGTTTTGAACTTATTCATCTAGCACAGTAGTTCTCAGCCTGTCACAGCAAGTCCATGATGTGGTTTTTACCAAAGAAGCAGTTGGAAATAAGGGAATATAATTTTCTTCAAAAGCTAGGTTTAGTCACTTTAATAGACTGTTGCTCTAAGATTGTAAAATTGTGCTCAACTTATTTTTTTAGTATTAAAATGTTTTCTCTTTTATGAAGAGGGGATAGTAGATGGCAGCAGTTAAAAAAAGTGTCTTGAGTTGGCAAAAATATAAAAATAAATAAAAGTCGGTGCCCTATGTTAATCCCTAAAATGCTATGAGTCCATGAAATCCCTGTGTCTAGAAAGTGTTTCCAAACATGGTACTTTTTTTCTGGTCTGGGAGGGCACTCAGAGATTTGGAAGAGGAAGTGAGAAATGTACATTTGTTGAGTATACCTACCGGCTAGGCACCAGGCTTTACATATACATGATTTCTCAGCAAATCTTTACAATTTAAGTTAGGTATTCCCATATTACAAATAAGGAAATGGAAATTAATATAGATAAATAACTTGCCCAAGGAATGTATTAACAGTGGGAATCAAATTCAAGTTTATGTGACTCTAGAACCTGTGCTCTTTCTTATAATACCATATCACTTATTATAGAAAGTATCTAATACTCATTTTAGGGAGAAATGGTGTTCAATTTTTCCTTGTATACATTTTGAGGCTAACTTTTCAAACTTACTTTCTGCATTATAGTCAGAAAATATATAGCTTTTCAGTATATTCATATAGTGATAGCAAGTGTCAGTATTATGCTTTTAAGCTTACATCTCAACTATTTTTGTCTTTTTGTTCAAGTAACCATATAAAACCCATTAGGAGATATTCATATGGTAACATTCATATGAATGTTGATATCCACTGCTGAAACAACCAGCACCACAGCAGACTACAAGTGCTCAGGCAGAAGTCAGTGAAAGCCAAGTGGTGTCAAACAGTTGAAGATACCGAGCTCAAAAGAAACACTGGACCAATCAATCACACTGCCACCTAGACCTTGAGACTAAAGAAATCATGACTGGTTATTAGAAAGCCAATGGCAAAAATATACATATAAAAAAATCAGCTGGGCATGGTGGCGCATGCCTGTAGTCCCAGCTACTTGGGAGGCTGAGGCAGAAGGACTGCTTGAGCCCAGGAGTGTGAGGTTGCTGTGAGCTAGGCTGATGCCACGGCACTGTAGCCTGGGCAACACACTGAGACTCTGTCTCAAAAAAAAAAAAAAGGAAAGCCAATGGCATAACAGCTCAATCTGTCAGGTAGTACAGGAGAGTGAGGAAGCCAAAGTTAAGCAAGGAGAGATAAGCAGAGAGGAGAGGGTAAGGGAAGGAAGACGAAGGAAAGAGAGAGGGAGGGGTGAGGAAGACAGAGTATAGCACTGGCAAGAGGAAGAAAGAAGAGAGCAGCATAAAGGCAAAAAAGATGCAATTTACTAGAAAGCCCAGAACACTCCAAGACCATCCTGGATTAACAAGCATATGACTGTGGCTCCCCAGATTCTCACTTACATACTGAAAATAAATGCAATAAAGAACATATTAATCGGCCGGGCACGGTGGCTCACGCCTGTAATCCTAGCACTCTGGGAGGCCGAGGCAGGAGGATCACTCAAGGTCAGGAGTTCGAAACCAGCCTGAGCAAGAGCGAGACCTTGTCTCTACTATAAATAGAAAGAAATTAATTGGCCAACTAAAAACATATAGAAAAAAATTAGCTGGGCATGGTGGCGCATGCCTGTAGTCCCAGGTACTCGGGAGGCTGAGACAGGAGGATTGCTTGAGCCCAGGAGTTGGAGGTTGCTGTGAGCTAGGCTGATGCCACGGCTAGCCAGGGCAACAAAGTGAGACTCTGTCTCAAAAAAGGAAAAAAAAAAAAAAGAACATATTAATCATATAGATGAATTCTTAGCAGTGTTCAATTTAGAACCGTAATTTTAAAAAATTTCAAAGGCATATAGCTAATGTATTATAATTTACGGGTCTAAAACCTGGTCTTCTGCTTGCTAAAAATTAAATTATTAAAACAAGAGTTTATTTTTTTGTATTCCTTGATTTACTGAAGACATCTAAAATTAAAGTCACATTGAAACAAATGTTGGCGACCAACTTTTAAATACATATTTAATTTTCAGAAACATATGCTTACCATCAACAACATGATCGGGGTTCCATTGCCCCAAATGTTATTTCATTGGTACATTATATTGATATTTACAAAGGCTTTCAAATTCAACAACACAAAACAAAACAGCTTAATTTTTAAAAACTACAATGCTTTAAAAAAAATGTAAACAGTTCATTTTTACATTATTGTAAAAAAGAAGACTCACTCCTTAATGAGGCTTAATTTTTTTAAGTGAGCAAAGCCTGGTGCTCATGGATAAAGAATGAAAAGAATTCTTTACATAGAAACATTGTGCTCCAGTGTGGCAAAGAAAAAAAATTATATATACACATATAAAGAAAAGAATCTTAAAACCACAATTTAGACCACAAAAAATCTTGTCCCCAAATTGAGAAATTTATAAAAACCATTTACACATGGTTATTGACCTATTGAAAACCTATATAACATTTGTAAAACAATAACTCAGTCAAAAGATACCACTTTTCTTAAAAATGAAATTTTGTGCAAAAAAAATTGTTTAAGCTAGAAACAAGACTATTTCCCCCAGTAAGAGGCCAAAAGAGCCACTGAAATAATTTAACTCTTGTTAGATTTAGTGCATGTAACCAAAAGGCACACACATGTGATTAATATATTAATATCTTTTCATGCAGAAACCTGCGCATGTTCATAATTATATAACAAAAACACAAACATAACAAAACATAAAGCCTAATGTTTGGCAATGTTATTCTGGCCACATTTCTTTCTAGTCTATCAGTCCAGAGTTTCCTAGATCATTAACACCGCCTCTCAAAAAATATATTATATTTGAATAACTTTCAATAAAAATTAAAAAAAGAATGTTAGCTTGAAACACTATAATATTTTTTTAGGTTCTGATACATAGAGAAACTTACTGATATGTTTATTTTAAATGTCATTTCAAATTAAGATACATTTTTCCTTTTGTTAATAAACACTTTGATTGCTCCAGTGAAGTCAGCAGAGAGAAGAACTTCTGTGTTATCTGTCTTCATAATACCTTAAAAGCATAAAAATAATTTTAAGTTGATTTTAAAGGAATATGAAGCCTGCTGCCACAAGTGTCACATGCCCATGACCCTCCACCTTCGAGGAGGAAGATCATCTCCCCACCTTTTCAGTCTCCTTTTCCAGCTGGTTCCTGTAATCCTTCCATCCTGCTGTACCTCTCCTCCTGTCTGAGGTTCACTTCCACTTACCTTGTCTTAGCTGGTTTTTCCCTGACTTGAGGATATTACAGGCCCTTGGGGCCTGGATACCTGGATTTATTCCCAGGCAGCCTAGGCCTCTAAGTTGTCTAATGCTTCATTTCATGGCAAGAGGCTAGCATGTTATTCAGCCTCAGGACTGGAGTGCTGGCAGAATGGGATCAGCTGGGCAAGTCTGCTGCTAACAGGAGTGTCTAACGAGTTGACAGTAAGGTTTACTGTATAGCAGACATACTGAAACTCCCAAGAAATGAAGTACACACGTTTTCTCTGTGAATGCTGACAGCACCTTTTGCCATTATGGTCCTTATTGAAGAGCTATGTCTCTATGCAAATGGCAAGAAAACGCTTACCCCTTACATTTGCCAGTTGTGTAGAAGCATATAACAATCAAATTCTGTGTTAATTAACTCTATTATGCATAGGTAAAAAAATGTAGATTTAAGAAGGACTGAGTAGCAAGAAAGAAAATAATCTAAACTTTAATTGGAAAGTTGTATACAGGATGAGTCAGACAAAATGGCTTCACTGTGATGTGCTAAAAACATATTCTAAACCTTTGAACATTCCGTCTGTCATATCTCAAAGTAGTGCTGTGCTGTAGTAGCAGCAGTAAAGAACTTAGGGATATGAAAAGGCTAGAGAAGAAAAGAATTCATCATATATATAAAATGCTTTATAGGCCAGGTGTGGATGCTTGTAATCCCAGCACTTTGGGAAGCTGAGGCGGGAGGATTGCTTGGGCCCAGGAGTTCGAGACCATCCTGTACAACACAGTGAGACTCTGTCTCTACAAAAAAATATAGCTGGGTGGGTGTGGTGGCACATGTCTGTAGCCCCAGCTACTCAGGAGGTTGAGGCAGGAGGACAGTTTGAGCCCAGGAGTCTGAGGCTGCAGTGAGCTATGATGATGCCACTGCACTCTAGCCTGGGAGACAGAGTGAGTGAGATCCTGTCTCATTAAAAAAAAAAAAAAAGTGTTGGCTGGGTGTGGTGGCTCACGCCTATAATCCTAGCACTCTGGAAAGCTGAGGCAGGAGGACTGTTTGAGTTCAGGAATTCCAGACCAGCCTGAGCAAGAGTGAGACCCCATCTCTACAAAAAAATAGAAAAATTAGCTGGGCATGGTGGCACACGCCTGTAGTCCTAGCTACTCAGGAGGCTGAGGCAGGAGGATCGCTTGAGCCCAGGAGTTTGAGGTTGCAGTGAGCTATGATGATGCCACTGCATTTTAGCAGGGGCGACAGAGTGAGACTCTGTCTCAAAAGAAAAAAATGTTTTATAAAGCACAACAATGAAGATGATAACAATAATGTCTACTACATGCCAGGCATTCTGTTAGGCACTTTACATGTTATCTTTAATTCTTATCATAATTCTGTAAACTAGGTTACCACCTCCATTTTACATTTGAGGAAAATTTATGTTCATATCCCAAATATGTCAGGAATAAAAAGAAAGGGCAATCATATATATACTTTATGATTCCATACCCTGGGTTTTAAGAGTTTATTCTTAGATTATACCTAGATAGGTCCAAAATGACAAACACAAATCTAAGCACGATTCATTAAAATTTGTGCCTCTTCAAAAAGGACCCAGCGAATTAACTGAACCATATTAATGTGGTATATTTTTTAGAAGTTAAAAAAATGTACCTTTTACTTTTCCTCAAAAGGTAAAATTTCCTGTGAAATGTGTAGGGGAAGTGTACAGAGTATAAAAAGGTATCACTGGGGGAAAAAAGAAAAGAAAAAAACATCAAATGACTTAAGTTAGAAGAAAGACGCTGGATTTGATTCTGAAAATAAAAAGAAAACAGAAAGCAATATTTCCAAATAGGTATTTAGTAAAGGCTTAATCATTCCAACTTGGTTTATTTATTTATTTTTTTGAGACAAGGTTTCGCTCTGTTGCCTGGGGCTAGAATACTGTACTATAGGTGTGTACCACCACACTCAGCTAATTAATTTTTTTTTTCTTGTAGAGACAGGGTCTCACTATTGCCCAGGCTGGTCTCGAACTCCCTCCTGGCCTCAAGCGATCCTCCTGTCTCGGCCTCCCAAAGTGCTAGGATTATGGGTGTGAGCCACAGTGTCTGGCCCCAACTTGGCTTATTTTTAAATTTTGTAATTGAAAGAAGTATTAGACTGAAGTTCATCTTAGTCTTAGAACACAGAAGGAATAGTGTACTGAATAGAGTGGGTAGTGTAAATAATACAAGAGAAATTACTTGAGATTAAGTTCAAGTATACAAATCTTTTCAGCATTCCAAAGGCACCCTTTGTACTTCATATCTATTGTTTTGACACCCTAAAAGACTTGGTTGTAGTCTGTAGAGTGGGAAAACACATTTAATAAACTATTATGCAATTGATTTTAATAATATAAACCTGTTTCACCAACAACTGGTCCAAATTTGCCTGGTCTTACTATACTCTTAAGGACTAGCAGGGGCCATTTTTATATAATTGATTGGCACTCAATATACTTGTTGACAGTTTCTTTTCACTTCCTGATCTGAACATATTATATAACCAGAATTACTACTCATTCCCAAAGCATATGCCACAAATGGCAAGAAATGACAAGCTTATAAATAGCTACCTATCTCGAGAAACTGTTGATTTGTAGCAAGTAGAAAAGAATCCTGCTTCATTTAGGTTTAATTCATTTAGTCAAAAAATGTTTATTAAGCACCTACTATATGCAGGCAAACCCTATGCTAGGCACTGGCAGTACAACAATAAATAAGATATATAAAATCTCTGTCTTCCTGGAGATTACAGACTAGTAGGAGAGACAGATAATAAAGAAGTTTTATATTTGTATATCTTGTTTGCATTTCTCTAAAGAGAATGGTTGTCTATAAAAATATGAGTTTTCAAATTTTTCATTTTTAATTCTTAGGGGAATTTTAAAAAAGGAAACTTGCAAGAAATATATTACTGAAATGTTCAGAAATGCATATCTGTCAACCATTATGTGGTAAGTAAGAAAGATTCTTTATACTTGTGAAAACCTCATTATACCTAATACTAGGTCAATGAGGATACTAAGTGATGATAACTAGAAAAAATGTAGGACAAATAAAATATGAGTACTTACCAGAAGGTGTGGCATCTAAAACTTCAGCATCTTCATCTTTATTGCTCCCTTCTGGTTTTTCAGATTGCACATCCAAAGATAACATCAAACTTGGGTTTGGAGCAAAGATGGCTGATGTAACAACTGCATTATGTGCTGGGGGAATAAAATTACTTCAGGATAACCGATAAATTAGAAACTAAACATCAAGACAAATACAATAGTATTATATGCCAACCACCCTTAAAAACTAACCTAGAAGTAACTAAGAGCAATTTAAAACCCAAAAATATTTCCTAGAAAAACACTACATACAAGTTTTGAGATTCTATGACTTCTCAAATTTTAGACCAGGGTAAAAATCAAACAAGCAAAGCCAAACACAAAGCAAAAGCAGTTATAACTGCCAAATTGCCTCTGTAAAACAATGCCTACACAAATTTACTTCAAGAATATCTCCACTTTAACTTTTTCTCTTATATGACATGCAAAAGTAGGCATTTACTTACCTTTAATACCTTCCCAGAAGTCATTACGATCTCTCCTGACTGAAGTAAACTTGTTTAGGTCATGGTAAGTACTCCAGATATAAACATACTTATCTTCTGAACCACTAACGAGGTAAGTAAAATCATGGCTAAAATTGGGGAAGGAAAAAAATTTTGTGTGTGGTTTTATATTTTTTAAAGTTTTCCTCTATCAGTGTTTCCTACTTTAAAATACTTAATACCTAAAACAACACCTGAGGGAGCCTGTTGAAAATGTACACTCATAATGTCACTCTAGAGGTTCTGAATGTGTAGGTCTGATGTATGGGCCTGGCATTTGTATTTTCATCAGATCTAGAAACTGTGACGCTAGTTAACCCACACTGAGAGGAATGATGATTTAAGGGATGAAAGAGAGAGAAGCAGAGTACTTTACCAAATAAATTACTGAGTAATTCAAGAAGAAAGAAAGAACTGATAAGAAAAGGGAGGAAAAAAGAGGACTAGAAAGAAGGTAACCCTATTTCAGGAGAACCTCCAGACCCCAAATTAAGAATTCAAATAATAATACGTAAAGGTTTAAATACAGGACACTGTGCTGTAGGGTATTAAAATGCTTTCTTAGCTTCTGTACCTAAAAGGTTTAAGACAGTGGACAAGGGGACCGGATGAGCTGTAAGCCCTCTCTTAAAAGATTACATAAAAGTACAAAAGCAGGCTGGGTGCAGTGGCTCATGCCTGTAATCCTAGCACTTTGGGAGGCTGAGGCAGGAGGACTGCTTGAGCTCAGGAGTTTGAGACCAGCCTGAGCAAGAGCAAGACCACATCTATACTAAAAATAGAAAAATTAGCCAGGCATCGTGGCACGTGCCTGTGGTCTCAGCTACTCAGGAGGCTGAGGCAGGAGGATCTCTTGAGCCCAGGAGTTTGAGGTTGCAGTGAGCTATAATGACACCACTGCACTCTAGCAGGGGCAACAGAGTGAAAGCCTGTTTCAAAAAAAAAGTAGAAAAGCAAAAAGTCTGAAGCTGAGAGTCTTCTAATCCTAGCTAGGCAACAACTGTGACTTTAGTCCAATCACTTAATTTTCTGGGTCTTGGTTTCTTCATTTGCAGAATAGGGGCCATTCTAGCTCTAGGTACCATATAGGTAGACAAGGTAAGTATTACATGATGATAAAATGAGACACTAGTGGTAAACGTGCAAAAACCCTCCTAAAAACGCCACATAAACATAAGGCACAGATAGATGGAAAAACGGGAGTGGGTGGCTGGGAAACATTCTGATATCTTTTGGGAATTCATCATTGCCAATTTACCTGAAACTTGCTTTGATCTGGCTGCTACTGTTGACGTAACCCTTATACTTCATGGACAGTGACAAATCTCTCAGATCATATAGTCTGATTCTGGAGTCATTTGAGGTTACCAGTATCTAAAAATACATCAAAGGAAAAGCTAAAAATATCATCTTTTAATCCAAGTTAAGCTATAACCAAAAAAGGGTGTTACACACATACAAATGTACCTCAAAATTAGTAAAAGCAGTATTCCAAAGGAAAGAGAATACATTTTTTTGCCATGATATTAAGAACTTTCAAGAGACTACATAGATTATTGAGAGATATGATTATGAATACTATAGTACCTTATTTTCTCCAGGTAAAGGCTCAATACCAGTAATTTTTCTTCCAACCTTGTTGCGCCCTCTAGTAGATCGGACATGTATTTGTGTATGGTATTTCAAATGCTAAAAACAAATCATATATTTAAAATATCAGAATTAGAAGAAATCTCAATGATCATCTAATTCAACACTCATACAGACATGGTATTATTTACCCCAATTTACAGACAAGGCAACTAAAGCCCAGAGTGGATAAACAACTTGCCCAAAACCACAAAAGTGTTTTAGTAAGTATCTAATCATGTAATTTACACCAGATAGTCATTTACCTCTGTATCATAGAAAATACATCTGCCATCATATGTCCCAATCACTGCATATTTGCCATTTTGACAGAAATTTGCAGCTGTGATCAATTTTGTCTGACCATCTACTTCATTCCACAAAGCTACTTTTTTGTCAGGTATGTTCCAAAGGCGGAGCTTTCCATCCAATGACCCACTTAGAAAATACCTGTCATCCTAAAAAGGCGGCAAAGGAAGAAAGCTTTCATTTTACCACATCGAGAAAGAACTCATCAGCAAATCAAAGTAGTAAGTCTATTAGAAGGTAATGTTTTAAAGTTAGATCTCATTCTAAAAGTATTATTCATCAAGCAAGCATTATTTTATGCACTAAAAGCAGTAACAACAACTAGAAACCTTATTTTTACTTTTGGAGAAATAAAGTTCTAATCACTTTATCACATTCTTAAACTGCTTTTCCCAAGGTATGGATGTTAATAAGATAATGTGTTTGTGTACTATATGGAAGAAGGTATTGTGATCAAATAAGTTTGAGACATTCTTGAAAGTTAAACAGGATTCTCAGTTAACCTGCATTCTGAATCTCTAAAAAGGGGATAAAGTAGGTAGAATTTTCCAACTTATTTAACCACAGACCTTTTGGGGGGCATTAGGGGAGTTAGGTAGGAATATCTAACAGGCCTAGCACCTCCAGAGAACATGCTTTGGGAAACATATCCTATGCCACACCCATACACATGTATAAAACAAATGTACCTCAAAATTAGAAAAAGCAGTATTTCACAGGAAAGAGAATATATTTTTTTTGCCAAGATATTAAGAACTAATTTTCAAGAGTCGACATAGAGTACTGTAGACTGGGATACATGTAATGCTTGGATAAAAGAGTAACACAAATTATTGGCCCACAGAACCAATCATTTTTTTGCAACTCTAATGCCACATCAGCAGAGAATCACTTCACTATTCAAATTCTCAATCTTAAACCAGGGGTTCTCAACCTGGGGCAATTTGACCCTACAGGGGACATCTAGTAATGTCTGGAAAAATTTTAGTTGTCACAACCTGGGGTGGAGAGGGGATGTTACTGGCAACTAGGGGATGGAGGCCAAGCATGCTTCTAAATATCCCACAATGTACAGGACAGCCTTCTCTTCCTCTATAACAAAGAATGTCAATAATGACAGGGTTGAGAAACCCTGCTCTAAACTAAACCAGTCCTCCCACTAAGCTGGTCTAATTTTTGGCAACATAAGAATTAAAGATTAAATAATTAGGACATCAAAACAAGAAACAAATTCTCTTCTCTGCTCAAGGTTACTGTTCTTACCCACTTCTGAAACCTTTCAAGGACAATCTAGAAATGATGAACATTTTTATGGCTATGGTACAGCTGGCTCTACTCAATGTCTCCCAGTAGAAGAGCTGAACAAGTAAAAATACTTTATCTTAGTCTTCTAATTTGGACTTTTATTTACATACATACATATATGTACAAACACACATGTATGTATGTAAATACATACATTTTGCTATTTCTTTTACAACTCTGCTACTTTTCTTCCAGTTAACATTATAATAGTCATAGTTCCTATAAAAAAAGTCAACACTACCCCATTCTTCCCCAGACCCTCTAAAAACTCCCCGAGTCAGTTTTTAGAGATAGGGCTTTTGCAGAAGTTATTTACAAAAAAAAAAGAAAAGAAAAGAAAAAAGAAATAGGGCTTTATAGTTACTAAAATAAAACAAAATAAAAGATAAAAGTACTTTAAAAACTACTGACTGGACAGAAACCTTAATAAGTAATAATATAATCACATAGATAAATATTAAAACTGAGTATCTCTTTCCACTATGATACTTTATAGCTAAAATAGCCGTGGGAGGAAAAAATTTTGTTCACAGTTGCTGATGGGGTAAATTCATCCTTTTGTTGCATCTTTGGGTGAGAGGATGGGGTTGTTATTCAGAAAGAAGATTCTAATGACTTGATGGTCAAAATTGAAAAGGTATTAACACAGATTAAATATTTTTAACTATCAAAAGTTCTTAACTGGCCAGGCGCGGTAGCTCACACCTGTAATCCTAGCACTCTAGGAGGCAGAGGAGGGTGGATCGCTCGAGGTCAGGAGTTCGAGACCATCTGAGCAAGAGCGAGACCCCGTCTCTACTAAAAATAGAAAGAAATTAATTGGTCAACTAAAAATATATAGAAAAAATTAGCTGGGTATGGTGGAGAGTGCTTGTAGTCCCAGCTACTCGGGAGGCTGAGGCAGAAGGATTGCTTGAGCCCAGGAGTTTGAGGTTGCTGTGAGCTAGGCTGACGCCATGGCATTCTCAAGCAATCCTTCTGCCTCAGCCTCCCGAGTAGCTGGGACTACAGGCATGCAACACCATGCTGGGCTAATTTTTATATATATATATTTTTAGTTGACCAATTAATTTCTTTCTATTTTTAGTAGAGACGGGGTCTCGCTCTTGCTCAGATGGTCTCGAACTCCTGAACTCAAACAACCTGCCCGCCTCGGCCTCCCGGAGTGCTAGGATTACACGCATGAGCCACTGTGCCCGGCCTCTTTTCTCACTTTTAAAGCAAAATGAAATGTAAAATTAAACTTTTAACTATGATCTGTTAATAATCCTTTTCCTGTAGTTCAATTGCCCTCCAGAGGAACTAGGTTCCCTCACCTTCCTCAGAGTGTAATAAAAAAATGTATAAACAGTTACTTACTCTTGGATGGAAAGCTATGGCAGTGACAAAATCTATATGTTGAAAACAGCAAAGGCATTCTCTTCTGGAAATGTGCCATAATCTGACCGTTTTATCCATGGAAGAAGAAAGAAGAAAGTAGTTCTATGGAGAAAATGACATTAATTATTTTATCACCATGTGAAAAAACTACTTACACAACAAAAGTGAACTTTTCAGTTTTATGTACTTCAATAGTTTTGTTATTGTTATATGCAGCATTAGAAAGAAGAAAAGATGATCCAATTCACTTGGAAGATCCCATTTTTCCCCAAACAATTAAAATACCATATTTCATCAATTCTAACACTTTTCCACACTACCTGTTCTGAAATTAGGATGACTCTTATAATCTATGTCCAAAGGAATCTGTCAGGCACCAGCAGAGGACTAAGGTGTGCCTTAGTTGTTACTGCCAGCACATATTGGAAATCAGCTATGAATATAAGGCATCTGCCTATTCATCTTATTGTCACTTTAGTTCAGTTATTTTCACATTGACAACACTGGTCAATTTTAACTCACATAGATCTCTAATTGTCATTTAAAATGTCTTCAAAAAGATTAACCTATAATGCAGCATGGAAATGAAAAATTATTGTGCACCTGTCACACCTAAGCAAGAAAATTAGAGAACAGAAATTGTCAAATCTCTCAGAATAGATCAGAGTATTTTCAAAGCTAGAGGAGGATAGCATAACTGATTTAGGCAGTATTGTTATGGCCCCATTACCTGGGAACCAAACATCTATCTGTCAAAAGCTTCTGGCTGGCAGAAGCTCATTATTTCCTAAACATAATCTATTTAAGGGGGAGAACTATGACTTATACCAAATGAGGAAACTCAAATAAGACCCTGGTATTCTTTGGTATGCCTAAAGGTGCTAAACAAATTAAGGTAATGATGACATTTACTGAGTACTTATGGCACATTAAGCATTGTTCTTAACACTATACAGCAACCCTGTGAGGTAGGTATATTATTATCCCCTTCTACAAATGAGAACAGTGAAGCACAGAGAAGTTGAATAACTTGCCTAGGATCATACAACTCATCAGTGGCAGAGGTGGGACTGTAAGCCCGAGTAGTCTGGCTCCAGGTCCAGGCTCTAGCCACTACACCGTTCTGCAGAGTGCTTAAGTAGAACACATGTTATGAAAACCAAGATGCTTTGTCACTTGCTAAAAGTAATTAAGAACCTTTAATCTTTGATTGTAAAAAGACTAAGTGTAAATATTGATTTGGATATGTAATTGTACTGATAAATGTATGGTATTTTGGGCTAGTCTAAAAGTATACATTTTATGTTGTATACCTGTTTTTAAATAGATGGTATATTTTATGATTAAATGTAAAGAATTAGAAAGTATAATTTGGAAGATTTATAATAATCTTTGAAACATCTAATATCAATTATTTTTACTTTCAAGAGCCACTCAGTTCCAGAAAAATTTTGAAGACTGTATGCAGTTTGCTTCATAATTTCCTGTTAATTAATAACAACTGTATAAAAACTAAACCTATGGCCCACGGTTCATTAAAACTGACATTATTCAATTCTTACAACAGTCCATTGTTTTAAGCATATGTAAACATCCCTAAAATATTAAGTGAAGGTGCTGAAGACACGTTAAGACTAGTTCTATCATGCCAAGAGGTTTCTGTTCAATAAATACTTATTGAATAAATGAAATGAAATAATTTTCTTGAACTAAGCACTAATCTTGGGAGTCAAATACATCAGATTAAAATTGAAGTTCTACTCATAACTAGTTTTATGATCTTAGATGGGTCACAGGGGCCCAGTATATTCACCTACAAAATAAAAGACTGTCTACCTTATGGGATTGTTATTGTAAGAATTAACAAAAGTAATTCTTGTTATCTGGCACAAAGTAAGTCTTCAACAAATGGAAAAGCCACTATAAACACTGACTGTGTCAGACACTGAAGAGAAACAACAACAAAATAATATCTGGTCCCTACCCTTGAGGGGCTTAGAATCTTGTTGCAGAAATTGTGTTTCTTTCCTCTGGATGGGGGTGAAGAGTTGGGAAAGTGAAGATAAGCTCTTAGGAACCAATCCTATACATACGGGGCAGAGAGTCACTGAAATAACTCATCTACACCAGTGCTTCTCAAACTATTTGTGATGGACTGTTTTTGTTTTTTTTAAATTTTCAATGAGTCATGGACTGGAACTATTATAAAATACAAAACAATTACTAGAAAAATGAAATGAAAATAAAAGTCATAAAATACAAGACCCATTTTTTATTATTATATAGAATAGAAGCTCAGATTTTAAAAGATTAAATAGGGATAAACTTACTGTGAAAAACTGCCATAATCATTTCTAAATGGTTTATTCTTGGTTTCTGTACTTATCTCATCACAAACTGGTATTCTATATTCCTATTGTTGGGGACCAGGAAGACCCAGTTTACTGACTAGCACCAGTCCTTAAAAATGCATATTATTCACTTGAGACAAGAGGTAATTGGATAGATACTAAATCATGTTATAGCCTCCTAAGAGACTTGGAAAAAATGGTAAAAAATGCTAGAAAAGTATAAAATTTTTTTTTTATCATTTCTCAAATCTTTGCAACATGTCCAACTTTTTTTTTTTGCCATCATTTTTCCTTGTAGTGATTAGCTATTCTAACCCAGGAATGGGCTAGAGAGCTAATGCTCCAAAACTATGGGATGTGAATTTCAACTCTCCTACTCCCTAGCTATATGTCTTTAGGCATGTTTCTTAATCTGTATGAAACCTTAGTTTTTTTAAATTCTTGATAAGGAAACATTAACAACCTCATAAGGTTAGTTTGGGGGTACAAATAGCACATGTAAAATGTTTAAATTTTGTCTGTGTCCTCAGTGACTAAAATGCTACCTGGCACATAGTGATAATGATGGTCATCATCATAATAGCAAATATTAATAAAGCATTTACTATGTTCTAGGCAAGTGTATTATATTCACTAGCTCAGTTAATCTTTCCCAATATAACTCTGAGGAAGCTACTTTTATCACGCCTATTTAGCAGATGAGGCACAGTGAAGTTAAGTAACTTGCCCAAGGTCACACAACTATAAGGGTCAGACTAGGAAGGATATGAACCCCAGCAATCTGGCTCCAGCCTCATGTTCTTAACCGGGTGGTAAAGTTATCAACATATATGTTTTGAGTAAATGAAAAGTACTTGGTATGTATCAGGTGTATTTGCATAGGTTCTCAATACGTTCTTGTTACTGTTTCCCCCGTAAAGGAAACAAGGGGAGTAGTCAGTGAAATAGGAAAGTACAGTTCTCTAAAATCAAGATGAGTATTTCAAGTAAGATCGATAGCATCAAATTGTCAAATGCTAGAAAAAGGTTAAGGAGAATGAGTTCAAAGAAAAGGTATTAATTCTGATAAGAAGGTAGTTATGACAATTAATTTTATGTCTCAACTTGGCCAGGCTATAGTATCCAATTATTTAATCAAACACCAATCTAGTTGTTGCTGTGAAGGTATTTTGTATACGTGGTTAACATTTACAATAAATTGACTTTAAGTAAAGAAGATCACCCTTGATGATGTGGGTGGGCCTCATCCAATCAGTTGAATGGCCACAAGAGCAAAAACAGCTTTTCTGGAGAAGAAGAAATTCTGCCTTAAGACTGTAGCATCAACTCCTGCTAAGTTTCCAGCCTGTCAGCCTGCCCTACAGATTTCAAAGTTGCCTGCCCCCACAATTACACGAGCCCATTCCTTAAAATAAATCTCTTTATATATGTGGATGTGTGTGTGTGTGTGTGTGTGTATATATATATATATATATATATATATATATATATATATATATAAAGAGGTTCTGTTTCTCTGGAGAAGCCTGACTGATACAGTGGTCAATAGATTAAATTTCTTCCAGTTAGTGTTACATTTCAGAAAAAATACTGGTTTGCTTTTAAAAAAGTAAAATGAGTCCAAGGTTCCCAATTATTTGCTTTGTATTCCTTATTCCAGATGAATATGATTATCAGATTAAGGACATCTCAGATTTCCATCTTCTGACATCTCAGAGGCACAGGGTAGGGCAGGAGTATAAAGACACAATTAGAGCTCAGTTTAACACACTGACTGCCACACTAGAAAAAAAAAATTTTTTCCTTGGGGCAATGGTGTTTTATTACCAAAATAGAATAAAAACTTCGAAAATAAAACCATCTTATCTAATTGAATGAAAAATGTTATTTTTTATTGTTTTTTTTTTTTTTGCGTGTGAGTTATATGCAACTTGAAAAATAGTTCATGTGGCTCCCAAGGTGAAGAGACATGTGAGTTACATATGCTTCATGAGGCCCTGGCCTCAAAACTAGCATGAGTTAAATACAACCCACATGGCAGTTAATGTGTTGAAAACCAGACTACCAGGTGAGGCCCACGCTTGTTCCAGGAGGTTAGAGAGATACATCATGACAGATGGGTTATGAAAAGTACACAGAATGTTTAAACAGGTATGGTAGGAGTGATTCAAAGCTAGAGCTCAGAGAAAGCCTAACTTGCCAAAATATACCAATGATATCTTTTGTGGTACATGAGGTTCTCTTGGCATAATTAAAATATATGGGCACCAATGGTATCCCCAATATTATTTTGTTAACTCAGAGGACTTTCTCAATTCAACACTTTTAAATATTACTTTTCCCCCCAAAATTCTTAATATGTTTTAGATTATGTTTACTGACAAATTTTAATACAAAGAAAGTATAAGCTATCATGCAAAAATTCTAGAAACTGCTTCATGCTTCAAATAAATTATATAAAATTTAAGATATCTCTTTAAATTTTCATAAAACCATTAAGATATTTGATCAGTGACAAAATGGCCCCTTTACTTTTGAAATAATTTTGCTCTAAGGAAAAAAAAAATCAAAATGAAGACTTATCATTGGTCTGTAGATTATAATTGTTAAACATAAATTAATAATTTCGTGAATGTAGTAGATTAGCCCCAAAGCAGGCTTGATGAGATGGATCAGACTTCACCCTTTATATCTGAAGTCAATACATTTTGTTGAGGACAGGTACTTTACAAAATTATGGCTTATAAAAGAAGCAAAAGGTAACAAACATACAAACAGATCTAGATAGATGTGAAGTAATATGAAATAAACATTTACTTATTAGCCTAATCTGATGTTTCTCTTTAATTTAGATTAATACGTAGATAACTCCCACAAAGGATACATGAACATCCAAACACTTGACAGTGTGACAGTCATAAAAATAAAACAACTTTTTTTATCCTAAAGTCACAGTTACATATAATTATTAATAATATACAATTCAAATAAGAATTTCTTACTTTAGACCATGAAAGATCAAGGAGGTCAGCAGTATGCCCTTTATATTTGCAAAATGGCCGTTGCCGAAAGGGTGCATTCTTATCATCAGGGTCTTCATCAGTTCCACTGCATACCTATTTAGACAGAAAAATAAACTTTAAAACTGTGATATAAAACTAGCAAAACAAGCTTCATACTCTTCCCACCCCATATGTTCTCTCATCATTCTGTATGATGCCTGATTGAAATGTTGAGCTACCAAAAGCAAGCTCCCTGCATGCTCATCTACTACTTTTAATCTCCTTGTCCTAATAAACCAGGACTCCCTGAAGACATGGTGCTATCACAATCTTTTCCCTCCCTAACAGAGCCCCCACTTTGTCCTTTTCTGAGCATCTGTTCCTTCAGGAGTGGTGAGGCCAGCACCAGGAGGTAAATCATGATTGGCCCAAGCTAATGAATTAGCTGATTCCCCTTCCCAGTGATGACTGGTTTAGACATAATTGTGTGCTACAATTTTCATCAATTAGACATAAGGGAAAGTTTATGGGACAGGGAATAAGGAGAGGTTTCTAGAAGGATTTCCTCACTCTTAAAAAGGGGCACACTAGGCTGGGTATGGTAGCTCATGCCTGTAACCCCAGCCCCTTGGGAAGCCAAGGTGGGAAGATCTCTTGAGGCCAGGAGTTCAAGACCAGCCTGGGCCATATAGTGAGACCTCGTCTCTACAAAAAATAAAAATAAATCAGTCGGGCATGGAGGCATGTACCTGTAGTCCCAGCTACTTGGGAGGCTGAGGCAGCAGGATCACTTGAGCCCAGGAGCTGGGAGACTGCAGTGAACTGTGATCTTGCCACTGCATTCCAGCCTGGGTGACAGAGTGAGACCCGTTCTCAAAAAAAACAAAAACAAAAAAAGAGGCATACTAAAGGGACCTTTCCCATTCCTGCTTCGGAACATTGCTGTCTGCATGTAACACCTAAGACTGCAGCAGCCATCTTAGGACCACAGGGGAACAAACCCAAAAGAACAAAACAAAGAGTACAAAGTAGGAAGATGGTAGCATCCTGTGTCCCTGATGACACTTACTGAGCTGCTGAATTAACCAACCCTGGAACCGTCTTACCTCCAGAGTTGCTTCCTCATTGTTTAAGCCATTTTCAGTTGGGTTTCTGTTATTTGAAGTCAAAAGCATCCTGACAGAGGTAGGTAGAAAATAATGCCATACGTGTGTGCTGTGCATTTAGTTACAATATGCTTTTGTATTCATTATCTGAATGAATCCTAACAACTCTTTGAGGTAGGTATTAACATTATGAAGATGAAGAAATTAGGAAAAAAATTGAGGCTCAAAGAGGTTCAAGTAATATATTAAAGGTCACACAGCTACCTGTGAACAGCAGAACCAAAGCAGGAATACAAGTCATTGAACCGTAAGTCCAGAGTTTGTCCCTCAAATGTTTTAGATTATGTAGCATTAGCAAAAACAGTGTTAACTAAGCCTTGTGTATTTAGGGAAGGGTAGGTAGGATGATGGGGACGGAGGAAAAAAGTATACAGAGATAGTAGGGGATGAGAATAGAAAGGTACTTTCAGATCACATTATAAAGGGCCTTGAATTTGTGGCTTAAAAGTTCAGACATTCTAAGGCAATGGAGAGCCAACACAGGTTTCTGAAAAGGAAAAAAAATAACACGATCTGACTAGTGCTTTAGAAAGAGAACTCTGGACAATAATGTAAAAAATGGTTTGGAGCCGGGCGCGGTGGCTCACGCCTGTAATCCTAGCACTCTGGGAGGCCGAGGCGGGTGGATTGCTCAAGGTCAGGAGTTCGAAACCAGCCTGAGCAAGAGCGAGACCCCGTCTCTACTAAAAATAGAAAGAAATTAATTGGACAACTAAAAATATATAGAAAAAATTAGCCGGACACTGTGGCGCATGCCTGTAGTCCCAGCTACTCGGGAGGCTGAGGCAGTAGGATCACTTGAGCCCAGGAGTTTGAGGTTGCTGTGAGCTAGGCTGATGCCACGGCACTCACTCTAGCCCGGGCAGCAGAGTGAGACTCTGTCTCAAAAA
>CAUYRT010015666.1:0-13373 GCA_963574885.1 Lepilemur ruficaudatus | reverse complement strand
GTAGATACAGTTGGAGCACTATGTATGTACTCTATGGACTACTTTGATAGAGTAGATTTTTAAATGTAACAAGATAAGTCAACTTGAGTGGTAATATATTTTGGGAAATCAGCTCACTATAAATTGTGACTGTAAACATTATACTGTAAATGCTTTGTAGTTTTCCCCCAATTAAAAAAAAACTATTTATAGTTATTATGAGTACATGATGGTTATATACATTTATAGAGTACATATGATGTTCTGATACAGGTGGACAATTGGTGTTAATAACATGAGGGCAAGTGGGGTATCCATCCCCTCAGGTTTTTATCATTTCTTTGTGCTAGGAACATTGCAATTCTGCTCTTTTAGTTATTTTAAAATATACCCTAACTTGTTGTTGATTATAGTCACTTTGTTATGCTATCAAATATTTTCCATTCTATCTAACTATATTTTTGCATGCATTAGCCATCCCCACTTTATCCTCCCCTCCCCGTTACCCTTCCCAGCCCTGGTAACCATCATTCTACTCTCTGTCTCCATGGGATCTATTTTGTTAATATTCAGCTCCCACATATGAGTCAGAACATGCAAGATTTGTCTTTTTGTGCTTTGTATATTCCATTTAATATAACGTTCTCCAGTTCCACCCTTGTTGCTGCAAATGGCAGGATTTCATTCTTTATTATGGCCATATAATATTCTTTTGTGTATATGTACCATAGTTTCTTCATCCATTCATCCACTGATGGACATTTAGGTTGATTACGAATCTTGGCTATCGTGAAAAGTTCTGCAGTAACCGTAAGAGGGTAGATTTTTTTTTTGATATACTGATTTCATTGTTTTGGATATATATCCAGCAGTGGGATTGCTAAGTCATAGGGTAGTTCTATTTTTTAGTTTTTTGATGCACCTCCGTACTGTTCTCCATAGTGGTTGCACTAATTTACATTCCCACCAACAGTGTACAAGGGATCGCCTTTCTCTACGTCCTTTCCAGCATTCCTTATCGCCTGTCTTTTTGATAAAGGCCATTTTAACTGGGGTGGGATGATATCTCATTGTAGTTTTGATCTGCATTTCTCTTATGACTAATGATGTTGAGCATTTTTTCATATACCGGTTGGAGATTTGTATGTCTTCTTTGAGAAATGTCTATTCAAATGCTTTGTCCATTTTTAAATCAGATTATTTGATTTTTACCTGTTGAGTTGTTAGAGCTCCTTATATATTCTAGTTATTAATTCCTTGTCATATGGATAGTTTGCAAATATTTTCTCCCATTCTGTGGGTTGTCTCTTCGCTTTTTAGCTATATGTGATCTTTTTTGTTCAATTTTGCTTTCGTAGCCTGCACTTTGGGGGTATTACTCAAGAAGTCCTTGCCCAGACCAATGTTCTTAAGCATTTCCCCAATGTTTTCTTTTAGTAGATTCATTGTTTCAGGTCTTAGATTTAAGTCTTTAATCCATTTTGATTTGATTTTTGTATATGGTGAGAGATAAGAGTCTAGTTTCATTCTTCTATATATGGATATCCAGTTTTCCCCACAGTGTTTATTGAAGAGACTGTCCTTTGTCTACAGCATGTTTTAGCAACTTTGTTGAAGAGAAGCACCCTATAGCTGTATGGGTTTATTTCTAGGTTCTCTGTTCTCTTCCCTTAGTCTATGTGTCTGTTTTAATGCCAGAACCATGCTCTTTTGGTTACTGTGTCTTTGTGATATAATTTGAAGTCAGATAATGTGATTCTTTCAGTTTTGTTCTTTTTACTCAGGATTGCTTTGACTATTTTTTTTTTGTGGTTCCAAATAAATTTTAGGATTATTTTTTTCTATTTCTGTGAAGAATTGCATTAGTATTTTGATAGGGATTGTATTGAATCTGTAGATTGCTTTGGGTAGTATAGACATTTTCACAGTATTGATTCTTCCAATCCATGACCATGATATATCTTAATGCATTTTTATGTTCTTTTCAGTTTCTTTCCTCAGTGTTTTGTACTTTTCGTTGTGCAGATCTTTCACTTCTTTGGTTAAATACGTAGTCTAATTTATTTATATTTATTAGAAATTCAATTAATTTCTTGGTTTCTTTTATAGATTGTTTACTGTTGGAATATAGAAATGCTACTAGTTTTTATATGATGGTTTTGTATAAGTTTACTGAATTTGTTTATCAGTTCTAATAGTTTTTTTTTTTTAGAGTCTTTAGGTTTCTCTAGATATCAGATCATTTCATGTGCAAAAAGGATAATTTGGCTTCATCCTTTCCAATTTGGATGTCTTTTATTTCTTTCTCTTGTCTGATTGCTCTAGTTAGAACTTCCAGTACTATGTTGATTAACAGTGGTGAAAGTGAGCATACTTGTTTTGTTCCACATCTTAGAGGAAAGGCTTTTAGTTTTTCCGCATTCAATATGATACACCTGTGGGAGTTTCATATATGGTTTTTATCATGTTGAGGTATATTCCTTCTATCCCCAGTTTTTGAGAGTTTTTATCATGAAGGGATGTTGAATTTTACCAAATGCCTTTTTAGCATCAATTGAAATGATCATATGGATTTTGTCCTTTTTTCTGTTAAGATGCATCACATTGGTTTGCATATATTGAACTATCCTTGCATCCCTGAGTCAAATCCCACTTGGTCATGATGAATAATCTTGTTAATGTGTTATCAAATTCAGCTTTCTAGTTTTGTTTTATTTTTTTTTTTTTTGGTGATTTTTGCATCTATGTACATCAGAGATATTGGCCTATGGTTTGCTTTTTTTGTTTTTGTGTTGTCTTTTGTCTGCTTTTGTTCTCAAGGTGATACAAGCCTTGCAGAATGAGTTTGGGAGTATTCTTCCTCCTTGGTTTATTAGAATAGTTTAAGTAGGATTCATATTAGTTCTTCTTTAAATGTTTGGTAGAATTCAGCAGGGAAGCCATTGGGTCCTTGGCTTGTTTTTGTTGAGAGACTTTTTAGTACTGCTTCTATCTCATTACTTGTTATTGGAAAAAGAATCTACATTTTAGCTCCCTCCGAAACTCCCACTTTTAACTTTTTGTTGTTTTCCATTTACATCTTTTTATACTATCTATCACCCAAAAAGTTGTAGTTATTATTTTTAATAGTTTGGTCCTTTATTCTTCCTACTCAAGATATAAAGTAGCATATATACTGCAATTACAACACTAGAGTATTCTGCATTGTTATACTTACTATTACCAGTGAGGTTTATACTCACTTTAAGTCAGCAAGAAAGAACATTTTGAAGTATATTACCTATTTTGATACATTTTATTTTATTTTTATACTCAAATTCAAAAAGCTTTAAAGCTAGCTTTTGTTTCTTTCTATAACAAATCAATCCTCTTTGTTTCCTGCAGAAATTAGTGGAATCTGTTTTTAAACCATTAACTCAAATAACTCTGAGAGATTCTGCTGAATGTGGTTGTAACACTACCTCTCAAACAGCTACTCTCTTTTTTCTCACTGATTTTTATGTTTCTGAGTTAGAGCTATGTTTTTATTCTTTTCCATTAGTTTAAAGGGAAATAAACCAAGCTCCAACTTAGGCTGCCAACAATGGATAAGAGGGAATTTGTAGTCATGAGATTGAAGATGTATTTTAATACATTTTAATGGATTTTTAAAGTGGCCTATAAACAGAACAATAGAAAGGAAAATAGGATTTATACACACATCAGAAAATCTTTTATCTAATATTAATGATTCTACATCAGTTTGTGAATATAGTTTAAATAACAAAACAATGAATTTTTACATCTTTTAAAGGAAAACAATACTTAGCAGACAGACATGGCCCATGATCAGGTGCATTAAAGAATAAAATCACTATGTTTGTATGAAAAAGGCAGAAGGTAATGTGCTCTAGTGATTATCAACATGTGTATATGTGTGTAAGTGTGATTTTACATGTATAAGTGTGTGAAATTGTATGCCACTTTTTATGGCTGAGGAAAATAAGTTCTTTGGAAAAACGATGGAATATAAAGAACAACCAGGGTACCTAAAACAATATTAGTCTACGTAAAACAATATTAACACAATCTGAAATCTGAGTTCTTATTATCAGAGTACACACACACACACACACACACATACACACACACCAAGATGGTAGTTAGGTAGGTATACAGAAAGATAGATGATTGATTGATAGATAGATGGTAGGTAGGTAGATAGATATATAGCAGCTAGATTCATAGATATTCTGTAAACCTGGACTAAACTCTTGAGCAATCTCCTTAATTATTTTAGTATTAAAAGTATGCATAGTAATTTAGATTGATTAAGACACCAGAGTAAAATAAATTCGAATGTCTACTAAACATCATCTGGCTGTGAATATTTTGAGTCCAAAAGCAGTCAGAAATGTTGTAAGAAGGTAATAGTATAGGCATAGCACAAGGCTCAAAAGTTAACAAAAGATCAACCATTCCAATGGAAAACTGAAAACATATCAGTGGAAGGAAAGGATGCTTTGGACAGATATTTCACTTGATGTAAGCAGAAGACTTCTCTATGTGACCCATATCTAGCTGACAGCTTGTCATATTTTAAAAATTCTTTTTTACATTTTATGTTACTTTTTCCTTATCTCTATCTTTATTGTATTTTCACAAAGATACACGCATCATTTCCATGTAGTTTTCTCAATGCAGTGGTTTCGTTTTGCATATCTGAGTTTCATTTGACAGCAGAGAGAAAAAGCAAATTAAAACCAAATACCTTTATTCTTTGTTTGCCTTCTCATGAGTACTCTCATTTTGCAAAGTAGGGCCTAAGGACTAGAGATTTAAACTACTTGCTCAAAGTACCACAGCCAGTGAATAGTTAAGCTGGGGGTCAGGCTCAGGCACTATGGCTCCTGAATCCATGTTCTTGACCACTTTGCTTTACTGTATTTTAATTTGGAAGATTTTAGAGAGGACACGATACTTGAGCTAATTGTTGAAAGACAATTAAGAATTTTTCAACTTGACAAAAAAAGCTGAAACATATGCTAAGCTGTTGGATCATCGTGTCCGTGGAGAGCATGGTGGGTTCCCAGAACTCCAAATTGTTTAGGATTACTGGGATACAGGACAAGTAGAAGAAAGAAGTATAAGATGTGGCTGAAATTGGGGGTAGCTAGACATGATGGGCCTCCTGGGCTATAACAAAGAGTTTATAATTCAGGCTCTCAGAAGTAGGCAACCAACTGACGAGTTGCGAGTGGGAAAAATAGTAAGGGAAAATGACAGTTTAAGGACTGCTTCGTTAGTGCAGGTCAGAAGTCTGCAAACTTTTTCTTACAAGGCCAGGTAGTGAATAATTTCATCCTTGTGAGTGAAGAGAAAAAAATAAGGATATTATTCTGACTTCTGACCTAAAGGATAGAGCTGAAAGTCTGAAATAAGGCAATAGCTATTGGTGAGGTGGATGTAATTGGGCCTTCAAATAGGACTGCATAAAGAATCTATTAGAAGTTTGAATTTTAACATTTAATGATTTATTATATAGGACTTGAAAAAGAAAAAAGAGTCTAAATTATCTCTGAGGCTTCTTACTCAGATGATATGTTACTCCCCTGCTTCCATCTTCATGTATGCATACACACGTGCACACACTCAACACAGAAGGTTTGAAAAGGTAATGCACTTAGTTTACATTGATTTCTCTTTTGTACTTAGGAAAGTTTCTCAAATGATTCTTCTGACATACTGCTCTTGTGCCTTGGCCTCAGTAATGGTGGGGTTTGCTGCCAGTCTCTATGACTCTCGCCGTAGGATGTAGTGTGAAATACATAACACTCATGTGAGACTGATGGGTTCAAATAAAAAAAAAAATGACAAAGAGTAGACAGCATATATGGACACTACTTTCAAAGAAACTTGTCGATGATAAAGGTAAAGTAGAGAAAGAAAATATATTTCTAGTAACGTGGAGAACTAGATATCCAGAGAAACATCTAGTAAGAACATCTATTTGCTGGATAAAATCAACAGCCAAATCAAACAAATAGAAAAGCAAAGAAAAACTACATACACATATACACACAATTATCTGCTTTCACAGTATAATGAAGCATCTGAAAAATTAAGATAAATCCTCAGAGGGCAGAACAACAACCTAAATTTGTAATAGTAGTACTTGTTCATTTCTAGTGACCTAGAGTTGCCTGGTTTTTAATGGTTCTATTCTTATACATTTGGTGGAGAGAGTTTATAAAACCTGAACCCTAAGCAGGGTAAAACATGGTGGAATTTTAAATTGGATCTAAATTTAAAATTTGAATCCCTTACATTTGACAAATATTCTAGGAGTCCAAAACTGTAGAAAATTAGCTGAAAAAAAGAGAACTCTATTAGTAAAGAGCACAAATACTTACCTATTAATGCTTTTGTCTTGTCTCTGGAGATGTCTTTGCCACAATTATCCTGAAAAATTTTATGCCACGAAGATCCTTAATTGGCATGATAAATATAATACTCCCAATTTGAATGCCACCATAAGTCTGGAAAACCCAGTTGTCTTCAATCATAAAGACATTTAAGTGTGATCTACAGAAAGCCGATAAAATAAACAGAAAGAAAAAAAACAATACATAAAGCAGTGATTGGTAAATTATTTATGGGCCCAAATTTCTAGTGCTTTTAAGCATCCCTCACACAGATATACTCCTTCTATTAATTCAGAGTTCAGGGAAAGTAAGAGACAAAGCATCTTCCAGATCCCAACTCAGCTTCTTTTTCCCAATCCCTCTGGTATGTGACTGTCACTTTCAGCCAATATAAAGAGGAGCCTCTCTATCCAGAAGTCATCTTCTGACTTCTCCTTACTGGTGTTTCACTATTACCTACCCCAATTATTGTCAATTTTTCTTAGCAAATTTTTGGCTTTATTTCATGACTTAAGCTATTAATTTGTAATATGTCACACTAGACAGTAACATTAGCATAATCTGCTGCTATAAAAGTAACTGTGTCACCCCAAAATCCATGAAGCCCTAACCACCAGTACCTCAGAATGTGACTATATTTGAAGACAGGGCATTTAAAGTGGCAAGTTAAAAAAACCTATAAAGTAAGTCCCTAATCCAATATGACTGGTGCCTTTGTAAGAAGAGATAAGAGACACCAGACATTTGCACACAGATGAAAGACCATGTAATGACATACGAAGAAGGCCACCATATGAAAGCCAAGGAGATAGACCCCAGAAGAAATCAACCTTGCTGAAACCTTCACCTTGGACATCCAGTCTCCAGGACTTTGAGAAGATAAATATCTATTGTCTAAGGCACTTAGTCTGTGGTATTTTCTTATGGCATCTCCAGAAAGCTAATGTACCTAGAAACTTAATTAGAAATGCAAATTATCGGGCCCACCCAAAAGCTACTAATCAAAATTCTAGAGTAATTATGTTTGTCTAGTAATTGTTGTTTTATCAAGATTTCCAGATGATGTACGCTAACCACTGATTTAAATCACTCATTTACTCTATCTTGTTGTGGAGTGAACTGATATAGTCCTTAAACTAGGTAATTGCAGTAAAGGTCTAATTTCCTTCTCGGTATCATTCCTCAATTTTTCTTTTCTTATATACGGATAAATGCCCATAATATATCAAATGCATATTGTATTGCCAGACTATTTATGGGGAATATAAAAACAAACAAACAAACAAAACAGTCCAATAGTCAAGGACAAAGATTTATTAACACACACACACACACAAAAAAAACCCTGAGGAACTATCACAAAATTTAATGTAACACCTGAGCTATAGAAGATTAACCAGTGTTAGTTTCTCTCATATTTAAAGATTGGCACCAGAAAAGGTCAGGACAGGGGCTAAATATGGCTTAACTTTCTAAATAGCTTACGCTATTTTACAATATACAAAATGAAGGAGGATTAACAGTATCCATCGTGGAAGAAAAGAATGATATAGCTTCTGCAAGAAGTTGTGAGAATAAAAGAAAAATGAAAGCCAAGTGACAGAATTCCCAATGGCCAAAGCTGGAACAAATATTAATAGTATTGGGTTATAATCTAAAGCATAAAATAAGTATCCATGAGTACATTATGTTATAAATAAATGATTGAATGAATAAATAAATGACAATAGGCAAATCTCCCATGCAGAAGAATTTCAATAATTTATCTAAACGGTCTACCCTCAAGCAGGTACAGTGTAAGTCCTCACTCCTTAAGTGTGAACTGCACACAGTGACTTCCATCCAAAGAGTAGAGTACGGAAAGGAGGAAAATAGTAATTTTACAACTATCTGACAAACAGTGACAAAAGATCAGCCAAGAGACCAAGACTATCATCAACAATGATAAATCACGTTGATAGTACGTACTCTTACTATAATATAATGAGGACGGCACTTTACCTTTGTGATCTTCTTCCAGAAAACTGTAACAGAAGAATAATCATGATGAAAACAACAGACAAAGCCTAACTGAAAGATATTCTACAAAAACAAGCCCAAATCAGTATACCTGAAAACTATCCAGATTATCCAAAATAAGTTTGAGACACTATCACAATCAAGACTAAGGAGACATGATAAATAAATGTCACATGGTATCCTAGATGGGATCATGAAACCCAAAGAGGACACTGGGTTAAAAATAAGAAATTTCTTTCTAAATATAAGAAGATCTGAGTAAAGTATGGCTTTAGTTAATAATACTATATCAATATTGGTTCATTAACCATCAAAAATGTGCTATATTAATATAAGATAATAATAGAGGCAACCAGGTATATATATATTTATGGGAACTATTTGTAGAGTCTTTGAAATTTTTCTGTAAATATGAAACTTTTAATATGGAATGTTTATTTAAAAAAGGGAAATGAGAGTTCAGCATGAGAACACTGTTTTGTAAATAGAAAAATACTGTGGAAAATGTAAGGGGTTGTTGTTATAAAGTGCCATAAAAAAATCAAAACCAAGCACCATAAGCTTTTGAATAGACTCCCAAAAGAGAACTCATGGTAAATTATGGGGTACAGCAGGCATGGCCATTTAATAGCTGTACAACCTTATACAGACAACTTAAATTCTCTGAGATGTGGTATCACCTTTATTGTTCATGATGTCTTCTCTAAATATTCAGACCTTTTTAGAAGAAGCATTTGGGAACTGTAAATGAGTATATGAAATTTAAGTTGCTGTTATTTATATTTTTTTAAATGTTATTAATGTGATTAAAAAATTTGATGGCAAAGGTGTATATTTAACAAGTGGATCTGGAAGAATAGGCATTATAGATAAGAAAACTTGAGTAAGTGTGAAGAAAGGAGGGTTTAAAGGGCAGCGATAAGTTCATGTTCACTTTGACTATCGTGGTAGATTCTATACAGCCATGTTAAACTCTACTCATTAATTTATTTATGGACTCTTACATCAGGCATTTATTCTTTCTGAAATTAATTTATGCTTATGTGATGAGATATGCATTCTTAGAGATCATCCTAGGTGTTGCATGGAGAAAGACCAAGAAAGCAACAAGATTGAAGGAAGAGGGACCAGCTCTGAAGCTGAAAGCCTTTGTAGTCACCAAGATGAGAGAAGAACAGTGGCTTGTCTAAATTTGTTGCAGATAGGTTGGAGAAAAATTGATGGATGTGAAACATATTCCATAGATAGAATTGGCAGGACTTGGTAATGCATTGGATTGGAAAGTGAGGATGAAGCAGATGTAAAGAGCAAATATTAGGTGGAATCATTTACTGAAATAGCAAACAAAGGAGGAAAAACAAGTTAATGGGTGAAACACAATATGTTTACTTTAGATGTGTTGGATTTGAACTATGTATAGGACATTCAAGTAGAACTGCCTCATATGTACTTTTACATATAGCTCTAAATAGTAAAAGATTGTTACCAGCCAGAGATATATACATGGAAGGCTGTGACCACATGGAATAATTAATAATTGAACTTTGGTTATGAAAGGGATCGTCAAGGGAGACCAACAGTATGAAGAGAGAGAAGGTCCAGACACTGAGGGACACAATCATTCCATAGATAAGACTTCACCCCTGGTTAAAGTCCCATTTATTTAGCATCCACAACATTGCCTCAATTAATTTTTCTAACCTCATCTCACCTGTTGTCACACAGAGATGCAGTAAAAGCTAGACTAGTGTAATCTGTCTCAAACAAAAAGAAAATGTTTTCTTAATACTTGCCTCATCCAGATTTGCTGTTTTGGAATTTCACCATTCTTCTAAGCAGCACTTCATTTAACTATTCATATCTTCATTGAGACATCCATCTACTAAGTGGAATCTTATTGAGAGCATCCCATAGAGAAGGCATGGGACTCTTCATAGCCCACGTCCTACAGCCCCTTCAAACCACCTGGAACTCAGGAATGTCTCCCTCCTTTAACCCCATAGTCAGTCATGCTTTATGGCTTTTTATTGCCTCTCAACTCATCTATAATTGCTGTCAAACTCAGGAAACACTTAAACTCTATTCTGCCTTTTAATAATTCTTATCTTTTGGTACATGTGTGTATTATCTTTCAGTAGACTGTAAGTACCTACACTTGCAGGACCACATTCATTCTTCACTTCACATAGAAAATACCTTCCATTAAGTATTTGTTGATTCACTGATTCATATTTTGACTAGGTAAAACAGTTTTTATTTACTGAAGAAAAAAGGAGGAGTATATGCAAGCTTGAGAGTTCTTTTCATAAGTAATAAGTTAATTATATTTCATGCTTTCTACGGTGATTCAACTGGTGGATTTTTTTGTTAATGTGAAGAGAAATAGTTTGTTTTTATATGACAACAAAATGTATTTTCTATTTCCAATTCAGAGCAATAAAAATAGTTACAGAGTTAGACATTTTAAAATCATAGGTTCTTTGTCTTCAAATAGCCACAGTATTTATAGCACCTTTTAGTTGCATACTTTAAGAGGATTCTGTATATCTGACTTAATTGCAGGATACCTTTCATTGCCATCACTTCCCAACTTCAAAATCAGTCACTGCATGGTTAGTAAATGCCAAATTAAAAACTGCTGGACTGAACAGTCATAACTACAGAAACCACAGTGAGAGTTTGACCTCCAAAAAGACCTGATTGATCTTGACTTGATTTAAAAAATGGCTGGCAACAGAGAACCCTTTCCCCCACCCCAACCTCCAAAATAAACAATTCTTCCTCTTTTGAAATAACCCCACATTTCTGTTTTGTAGCCAACAAAGGACTGCAAAATACACGTGAAAACAAGTGTGAGATCTCTCTGAACTCCCTTTCAAAATACCACCTTAATAAAACAGTTGCTTTAATCATAGGCAGTGTCAGTGTTTCCTCTTTTTACTCTATAAAAGGAACTCTTTTCAAACATGTCTGAACTCTGCAGCAGGTGAGTTTCTTTGTCATACATTTTGAATAAGTAGCCTTGTTAATTTTGTCTTTAACTTGGTTTTGTCTTTGACACAAACACATAATAAGAAAACTAAGTTTATCACACTGTATTTTAATATATTATTTTAAATTATTCAAGTTAACATTAATACAAATTGTTGAGAAATTATAATTCTTTCTAGAGAAGATTTTAATAGCCCTTTAGGGAGAGATCATCCTATTTACATTCCTTAATGTACATTCAATGTGTTTATTATACACTGCATCAGGACTAAGTTCATAGTTCTTGAATCCTTTGCAACACAGATAAAATATCATGGTGACATTTTCCATATACTATATCCTGATGCACCTGATAGTAATCTTTGCAACACTTTTAGCCTTTTGATGAGGCTTATTACAATCTCAAATAATGGTTTTCTTTTTGTCTTGATATGAGTTTTCAAGCTAAACCTTTAATTTTGTAGCAATATAAAGGTTAACACCTTCTGTTAAACAACAGAACTATATTGTGATCATAAAATATAGTCATTTTATCTCCTCTGGGTAATGTCCAAATATAGGGGATTTGACGTGTCAGAGTTCTATGGTGTAGAAGTTAATATGAAAGCATTTAACAAACATTTATTCTCTTTGTTTTCACTAGTTTTTTTATTATATCTCAAATAGCAAACCATTAACCTTTCTAGGCCTAATCTATAAATTTGTATTCTGGACAACAGCTGATTTACTTGACTGAAAGTTTTGCTGATGTAAGATACAAAGGATCAAGCTTTTAATAATGGAAACACACAGAAAAAAAGGCCCAACTCCATGCATTTAAATCTATCTTACAGAAGAACTTATGATAAGTTTATAGGAATGAAATGTCAAGATGTTAATAAGAATTGGCAGGTTTTCAAGTGATTAGATGACAGACTCATAGCCCAAAATGTCACCTTTTTTTTTTTTTTTGGAAATGTGAGAAACACACTGAACAGATGCATCCAGAAAGATAACCATTATAAAAACATCTGTCTAAACTCTTAAGTGTAAATCATTCTTTAAAAAGTCATCAGTTACTTATCTCTCTACAATGAATCTCAGTCCACTTTGAAAATATGGCATCAGAACAGATTTGGGCATTGAAACAGGCTTCTTATTTGCATTTAATGGTGCCTCCACTTGGGAATATAGACATCCTGTTTTCCAAAACAAGTATGGTCAGTTTTTTTTTTTTTAATTAAAAGTATTAAGAAGTAAAATACCTTTCACATGGGAACAGACAAATTTTTTAAGGATAGGCCCTGGTGATTTAAATCAAGGAGATTGCATTTATTCTCTTTAGTGACTCTGCATATCAGACCTCTGTCTTCATTGTTTTTACTATTTGTGTATTTGGCATTTATTGCTTTTAATGGCATGTCTTAGTAACACTTCATTAGAATGTATATTCTATGAGGTCAAGAATCTTGTTTTACCCTCTATTGTGTCCTATAGAATCTACCAAAGAATTCATTACTTATACCTTTTTAAAAAATAGAATGAATAAATGATTACATAAAAATAAATAAATAAATATAAGTAAGTTTCTTGGCATTGTAATGGCGTACGTGTGTTCTTATATGTTTATACAAGAGGCTCCCTACTCTTCATTTATTGGGTTTTCCATTCTAGGATATTAGTTTTTAAAGACAATAGTTCACTTCTGAGCACATATGTGTTTACTTGATTTCCATCCAATTGGTTTATTGAAAAGGAAAGAGTGAAAATGCTTATTTGTTTATTATACAGTATCTATTACATGAGATAGCATTAAATGTCTGATTTTTTCCCTTCACTTTTTAATTGACAGTTGGGGATTCTTTTCGCCAACTCCTTCAGGTTAACAGAGCCATCAAAGGAGGCATAGTGACGTCTCAGAACTCTCCAAGGCCATGTCTGATGATTAGTACAAAACAGTTTGCTGCTGGTATTATCAGGAGTCCTCTCCCCCCACTCAAC